>JADLZK010013001.1:0-208159 GCA_015847255.1 Hyparrhenia diplandra
ATCATTCTATTATTTAAAATATAGTATTCTTGACATGAAGTAATCCCCGCATCTGAGACTCACCCGTAAGTCGCTTTGATCTTCCGGCAAGGGCGCCCCCTCCACGCCGCACGGTGCTCACGTATAGGGCGGCTCCTCACGCCCCCGAGGTCACCGGGCCCGGGGTAGTTCTCTTTAATCGAGCGGGCTCGGATGCCATTGATATGGCGGAACTGCCCTCCGGCTTACAATCTTCCGTTACTGCAGACGAGCCATTAAGATCGAATTGTTGGTCCGAAGTTCGTTTCAACATGTCATATGAACAAGTAGTGAAAATATCAATGGCTACTTACTTGTCACCGTGGGGTCGAATCACCGGCGTGTGGGCGAAAGGGATCGGCCCCTGGGGGAGGCTCGAGGCCCCACACGGTAGACCTGCCGGGCACTCGAGGAAGGCGTCTCGGCAAGTGTCTCTTGCAAACGCGAGTCTCGAAGTCTCACGGTGTGGCTCGACGGCGAGCGGCCCGACGGCGGCCCGGGCCCGTCCGGACGGGCCCCGGGCTGGCTCCGGCGAAGACACAAACTCAAGCCTCCTCGTGGGACGGGCGACGTCGGCCGCGCCGCCGACGTCTCCACCGCCGGGTCTCGCTCATTCGGCCTCTCTCCTCCGTCGACCTCCTCCCTCGGCGTGGGGGAGGGGGGGGGGGGTCGCGTAGAGGATGGACCCCCGTCGGCGTTGTCGCCTTCCGCCCGGCATTTTGTCGAGTCCCTCGCAAAGACAAAGAGTAAACCAATTAGTATTGCAAAATGAACGAAACATAATTGAAAGGTAACAATAATAACAAAATAGTATTACATGATTTAGAAATTATCTCCCCGAATGCCTAAGGCCGGCATGTAGTCATCACTATCACTATCACTATTGTAATCATCAATGTCACCATCCTCATCATCAGATCGCCCTCAAGATGTGCAGCCGCCCTCCACAACTCCTTCGCGCACCATCCTCCATCGTTCAAGAATTTGCAAGTCCTTAGCATCCTCGCACCTCATCACCCTCGCCCTCATCGATGGCGCTTGTCTACTTCCATGCCCATCAGCGAAAAGAATGTCTATCTCCAAACGTCCTTCTAGCCCTCGGGTTGATAGAACTCTTCAAGTGTTTGGGTCAAGGTTGTAATCATCATCGTTCGAACAGCGCTTTACCGCGCGATGATACGCCGCACAAGGTACCAACCCGCAAGGTCCTCGTGTTTTGGCACGCCCATGGGAGGTAATAAACTGGTGTGGCGTGTATATTAGCCACAATATAGACATCCTCTCCTCCATATACGGAATCCTGTCGAATTTTGACTTGCCCAATCGTAGGGTCTACTTTTTGTGTCATCGTGATCGAACCAATGGCATTTGAATACAACTAGCTTGAGCTCTTTAGGACCCCCGAAGTTGAGCTCATATATTTCTTCGACTATGCCGTAATAGTCCTTCTTATCCAAGCCGGGCGTACGAACTCCGGTGCACGTTGTTTTGCGGTTGGGCTGACTCTCACCGTAGCTTCTCGTAAAGCGATAGCCATTCACATCATAAATGGTGAACGAGTTGACCCTACGGGGAAGCCATTGCCCACCTGTTTTTAAATCTTCGCACATTTTCGGCATCTGTGCGGGGCTCGCAAGGTGAGGCCACGCATATCGTTACATTATATGTTACTAGGATCAAAGTGGAATATCAAAGTCGGAACGAGGTTAGTTGGATGGTACCTTTGAGCGTAACCAGGAAATAAAATCGGCTGCCATTTTTTTAGAAGATTGTCTTCTTGTTGCAAAGGTAGGAGCCCCATTCCCTCTCCAAGTGTTGACCAATAAATTCGAAAAACAAGGCAAAGTGGGTTCGGATCGATAGGTGGAGGAGAGTGAAGCTGGTATGGAACAAGCCTCATTGAGAACTTACTGCCGATAAGGAACGGTTTGGCCAAGGTTCAACAACACATAGAGCATGATAGTAAGCCACTCATCAAAGGACAAGTGCTTGTGGGTAGCCGCGCTTCCTCTTCCGACTTGCCCTCTGAAAAAGGCCGAGGTTCGATGAACTCTCGTCGGCGTTGTAACGAGGGGTAGGATTGTGGACGATAGGAAGTTTCTCAAGATAGTACGCTTTGTGTGAAGGTCGACACCTCCTCTAGAATGTATGCCTGCCCACGGAAGGCTCAATTTTGGCTTTATTCCAAATTTTTCTCCAGGGTACCTTGAGAGCCCTCCCGATTGGATAGCACCAACGGACTGCACGGGCCCCCCACCGTGCCTCGGGAAGGTGCAAAATCAGGTGCTGCATCATCGAGGGGAAGAAGCCGGTGGAAATATCATCTCCAACTTGCGGATCAACACAAGGTGCAAGACGTTGCGCATCAGCAATCGCATCCCGAGATAACTCCTTAACACAAAGCGGGCGGAAGAAAAAGCTCAACTCGCCCTTCTTGTGCCCCTTCTTGTGCCATGTCATTTGTTTCGCTGACTCCTCCGTCATGTACGGCCGTTGGAGCCTCGGTAAAAAGGAAGGTGTCGTAGGACCATCTCGGGATCTTGGACTGTTTCTTCCTGCCATCACTACATTCTACCTCCACAAACCTAGAGGCTTTGCACTTTGGACAAAGGCGTTGCTTCCTTCGAGTCTCCCTAAATAGGACGCACCCCTTTGGACAAGCATGGTGCGACTCATACTAAGATCTTGAGTCCACGAAGGAGTCCGTGACTCGTCACGTGTTCTTCGGCGGGACGTGACCCTACGGAAGCGCTTTGCCAACAATCGACAACAGGGTGTCGGGGCCATCTCGACTAATGCTCATTGCGACTTCAACGCTATAAGGCGTGAAATGGCATCCAGCCAGAACCATTGTCTTCGTGGAAGGGGCTCGGCCGTGCCGCCTCCATCATCTCGTAGAACGCCTTTGCGGTTTCCGGGTTCCTCCTCCAATGCTTCATTGAACCGTGCATCGTGAAAGTCTGCCATCATGTCCGCCATCCCGGCATCCATGATCATACTCCTCGAGGAGGGGCCTCACCACATCCTCTCTAATACGATCGACTTCACCGTGGAAGATCCAGCGGCTATAGTTTGGGACGAATCCGTTGTTGTAAATATCTTTGCCCATTTCAATCTTTTCGTTTCTTTTTCTTGTTCTTACATTTCTTTGCGAGGGACACGGCATCCGAACAGAGACCCTTTAGCAAAATTTTGGGCCAAATGCATGCTCCAGGAAAGCATCGGTCCCCTAACCCATTCAAGGCTCTTACTTGCGAAGCCCGTGTACATCCACCCACGGTTATCCATCCACGTCATACGCCCATGTCGGCGGTGAGCCACATAACCAAAGAATTGCATCTACACGGCGTTCCTACCATCTAATAGGTGAGGGATAGGTCCTAATCCCGAGGATGCGAGACAAGGTTAGCATCCATGCTCGAGGTCCGCCCGAGCCGAATTTCAAAGCACCTCCCATTTGTTCTCCCGATACACGTCTGGCGGGGAGAGTGTGTATCCCGAGAACAATGGGAGGTGCTGCCGAAAAATCCGGCTCGGACGGGAGGCGAGCATGGATGCTAACCCATCCACGCATCCACGGGCTGTCCAAAAAACATGGACAATCCAAAACAAATACGGCCGCAGATATGCACAGAGATGCGCATACCAGCGCCTGTATCTCTTTCGGACGGGAGACGCCTAACTGGGTCGCGCTATGTAAGACAACTATAAGGACGGAGGTGATTAATACCTACGGTGTCGGTGGAGATGCGGCAAAGCAAGACTAGTAGCGCCCATGAGGACGATCGGGTCGCCGAGTCCCTCCCACAGGTCCTCCTAAAAAAAGGAAAAAAAAATAGTTATTATCGACTAAAAATTTCGCAAACACCTCCCCGCACACGGGAGGTTCCCAAAACTCGCAAAAAATGTGGCACCTAAGGCCAACAACCACATATATAGCGAACATGGGCACGAAGGCCACCAACAACCAATATGGGCACGAAGGCCACCAACCACCAATATGGGCACGAAGGCCACCAACCACATACATATACAATTACTAGTAACCCTACAACTACTACTAACAACTACTAACACTACTAATACTAAGAGCTACTTAACTACTTACTAACTACTACTACTACTAACCCTACAACTAACACTACTAACTACTAGTACTAACAACTACTAACCACTACTACTAACCACTACTAGAAGGGTAGGGCTTACCTTGGTGCGAGGGCGGCAAGAGCAAGCGGTGACCGACGACGGCGTGGATCATGTAAGAAGCAGCACGAAGAACGACGACCGGTCCGAGAGGCACCTTCTTCTTCCTCCTCCCCTCTTCCCCTTCCTCTCCTTCCTCTCTTCTTCCCTCCTTCCTCTTCTTCCCTTCCCTTCCTCCCTTCCTCTTCTTCCCTTCCCTTCCTCCCTCTTCCTCTCTTCTTCCCTCCTTCCTCCTCCTCCCTCCTCCCCTTCCTCTCCTTCCTCTCTTCTTCCCTTCCCTTCCTCACTCTGCCCGACGAAGGGAGCCGAGAGGGCCGGGGCCGGGCCGGACCGGGGGGGCCGGGCCGGAAGCGCCCGGCGGCGGCTGCCGGACAGCCGGCGGGCGGCGTGGCGCTCCTGCCTCGACGGTCAGTGCGGATCCAGCGAAGGCGCGGATCCGCGGGCGCGGCGCCGGCGGCGAGGCGGCGGCGCGCGGCGGGGTCCCGGCGGAGGGGCGGGCCGGATCCGGTGAGGGAGGGCGCGCGGGCTCCGGCGAAGACGGGGAAGCGGCGGCGGCGGCGATTTCCGGCCGCGGCGTCGGCGGGCGCGGGGAAGGGAAGAAAAGAAATGAGATGAAACGGCTCCTCGGGTCCAGATATTTATCGGCTTTCCGAAGATGCCGGGAAAGGCGGCACTCGGCAAAGGTCTGTTTTCTTTTAAAAAAAACACTTTCTTAGGAGTGCCCGCGTCCCAGGCACTCGCAAAAGGGGTTCTTTCTTAGAGTGTCCTTCATAGCACTCGGCAAGTTGTGATTTTTTTGTTTTTAAGCCCCAATTTTTTTTTGTGTGGACTTGGTAGGATAATTACATCTCATGTTCACAATTTGGGACAATTTCATGTTGTTTTGCTATATTTCATGAATTATTTCTATTTTCTTGCATTTTTCGACCACTCCAAATTTGAGCTGGGTACATGAAATAATGGAATGTGGTCATTAAAAAAATATTATTCATGATGTTTGGGGTATGTTTAGGCTCAATCCGGTACTCGCGTGAAATTACGAACATTTATGTGCCGAACATGAGTTATTTTTTGCGGAAAGTGTTTTTAAATTATATAAAATCAAACGAGTTTAAAAATCATGAAACTTGGCGAGGTGTCTTGTCATCTCATGAGGAGCCTGTGGTAAAAATTTGAAAAAGTTTCGAGCAAGTTGTGACGTCGGATGGCTAAAACTTCGGACATCCCCACACTTGATCACATGTGGAGAGTGTGGGGATGTCGAGTTTTAGGCATCCGACGCGTCAACTTGCTCGAAACTTCTTCAAATTTTTACCACAGGCTCCCTCATGAGATGACAAGACACCTCGCCAAGTTTTGATTTTTAAACTTCGCTTGGATTTTATATAATTTAAAAACACTTTTCCCCAAGATGTAACTCGCCATGTTCCTAAGACACATAAATGTTCAGAATTTCACGCGAGTACCGGATTGAGCCTAAACATACCCCAAACATCATGAATAATATTTTTTTAATGACCACATTCCATTATTTCATGTACCTGCAGTTGAAATTTGGAGTGGTCGAGAAAATGCAAGAAAATAGAAATAATTCATGAAATATAGCAAAAACAACTTGAAATTGTCCCAAATTTTGAACATGACATGTAATTACTGTACCAAGACCACACAAAAAAAAATGGGGCAAAAAACAAAAAAAAATGCATAGTTTGCCGAAGTGCCATGTTGGACACTCTAAGAAAGACCCCGCTTTGCCGAAAGTGCTTATACGGCGGCGTATGCCTAGTTTGCCGAAGTCTCTAACGTTGGACACTCGGCAAAGGTGACGGAGAACGTGGCCGTTTGATCCTGTTATCCTTTGCCGAGTGTATTGTTTTGCCGACGGCCGCCAAGACTCGGCAAATATATTGTTTTCGAGTGTTCTACATCGCCGACGGCCGGGCACTCGGCAAAGTAGTCTTTGCCGAGTACTCAGTTTGGCACTCGGCAAAGATGCTATTTGCCGAGTGTCCGACTTTTGCCACTTTCGGCAAACTTCTTTGCACTTCGGCAAAGAAGCCGGATTCCTGTAGTGATTGTTTAAAACATAAAATGGTAACAGGAGCGTAATGCATAAGGTTCTTACAGTCACAACAGGAGAGCTAGAGGGTTGGTTCCATGCTGTGTCTTCCGCCGGCCTGCTGTGATACTGCCCTTCCGAGATATTGTGGGTTGAGCCTCTAAGAAACTTGGTCAACCAACCCATATCGCTCGAACTGCCAATAGAACAATAGCTGTTATCTGCAGTTATACCGAAATGTTAGGACACAACGAATGGTGAGATCAGAATGGGCGAAATTGGACTCCCAACAATTTTCATTGGGAAACAAACTGCACCAGCACTTGGGTGCCAAGTTCAAATGTGTAGGTCTCAACAGATCATTTATCATCCAAATAGAGAAACCTACTCGAACCATGGATGATTAGATTAGATTAGTAGGGAACCACGCCGCAGACAAAACTGCAACTGAACTGAACTCAAGCGAGAAAAAAAAAGGATTTGATTTATGACACCAATCACTACTGTATAGGCTCTAGAATCTATCCAAGCACGCTGGACCTGCTTACCAGGAGACGAGACCGATCCAAGTCTGGATGGATCACTAGTATATATACATGTTGGGTATATCTGATCTGTTGCTTTGAGTGCTTTATGTCAAATCAATTTGACAATAACAAATAAACCGAGAATATTTATTTGAGATGGAAAGCAAAGTGGAACTGCCAATGTTTTTCAAGAGTCCTTGATGATGCTTACCATTTATTAATTGCTTTAATTGTCAGTGCATGTAATGCTATAGTTACAACTTGGTTGTGTTCCAGCTATCTGATCCAACCATTGTTGGGTTTAGTTTCATGGAATCACCGCTCATGCTACACCATGAGGTGGTGTACAATGAGTTCATCCCATAAATTTTGAATAAGACGAATCATTAAACAAGATGACACGAATCGGTGACAAACTCAATGAGACGGAGGAGTAGTCTCACTTCTAGAGACTTTTCCCACCTACCTATGCCTATGTGCATACTGTACTATGGTTATTGTAGTCTAATCTAATTAAGATAGATGGCCGTACGTGTATACCGCTTGCCGGCCGCCGTAGATTAAATCAATCTTTGGGTGTGTTTAGAGGCCGAACATTTGGTCAAAATTTTGGAATTCTGGCCAAAATTTGGCATTGTAGCAAACTGAAAGTACTGTTGCACGTTTCGTTTGTTTGTGATAAATATTATCCTACCATGGGGTAATTAGGCTCAAAAAGAATCGTCTCGCAAATATACATCTAAACTGTGTAATTAGTTTATTTTTTTACCTATATTTCATACTCCGGACATGTGTCTTTTAGTGTATTTATTGTTTCGATGTGATGAGATGTGATGGGAGTGTAGAAAATTTTGGAGAGAAATTTGGGGCTCTAAACACACCCTTTATATTAGTTATCTTAAGTCAAAATTTTAAAAATTAAAGTAAAATTTATAGAAAAGACAAACAAAATTATAACATCAAATTAGTATCATTAGGTACACTATTCTTATAATTTGGTCATTTGGTTTCATAAACGTATATGCTGCTTTCTATAATTTGGTCATACATATGAAAAGCTGACTTCAAATAACTCGGTCTAGAAATTTATTTAGTCAGAAGTACAAGAACATGAGCCCTTAGAAAATGTATCTAGAAAAGCTAAAGTGACTACAATTTCCAAAACGGAGGGAATACTCTAGAAATTTGTTTATTCAGAAGCACACATGCACGTAATGAATTTCATTCCTGCCTCGTAGCTTAGCTTGCTTGTTTGCGTCGTGCGTGCCTATCCAAGGGACCGCCGGCCAGGTCGGGCAATCAAAGACGCGTCCTGTCCGAATTCGATGGTTGAGCGACTTGAACCCTGCTGGAGTCTGGTCATTTGTTGAGTTAACGCACTCGATCGATCGTGCATGCGTGGACGAGATGCGTCCCGTTGGCGAGTGGACAGGGCGGGCTGCGTCTAGTGAGACGGACGCGTCGGGTCCTTATCTTTCGCGCTCGAGCTTCTGATTCGTCCGTCATTTGTCCTTATATTGACAAGATGCTGGCCAGCGTGTCTGGTCAAATTGACGAGACAAGTCCCTCTTTTTTTAACGAATCAGCGGGTCTCCCCATCTTTTTTAAAAACAAATTAAATGAAAGAATGATATGTACTCCCTCCCTCCGTCTCAGCTTTTTTATATGTCACCGAGGTTCAACACCAGTTACCAATAAAGACCTCGACATCCCTACTGATGGGCTACTATAAATACTCACAGCACCCACATCAACCCTTTTCACACTTTCATATGCAGTACAGTATTTTGTGCGGTGGGTGGTGAGAAGGGACAACTTTTTGTTGTACTAGTACATGCATGTACAACTAGGTATAGCGGTTGTGATAGCGAACGACAAATAAATTGGGACAGAGAGGAAGTGCATACATAAAGTTATAGAGCTTCTAGGATTAAAGCAAAAAGGAAAGAGGATTACAAAAGCGAATCTCTCCAGGCACTAATTAGGAGTCTTCTCGAGGCCTTAGCTTTGGTGCACACTAAATCTAACTCTTCTTTCAATGATATCATCCATCTCTAGCCAATTTATAAGACTTGGCCTTAGCTTAGGCTCCTTCTCCCATTATCAAAGATAATTCAGTCTCTCATCAGTAAAATTTTCAATCTCTGGCCAATTTATAGGACTTGGCCGCGCTCTTTGGGATCTTTCTTCCAATTTTCATCACTGTGGCATACTCTTTCCCACTCATCTTCACTGCTTGTTTGCAAAATAAAAACAGAGATTGAACGTATCCTTGTGTATCTGTTGAGTGATAGTATATCTAGTGACACTTGGTGATCGATTTTTTCTTTGGTGGATTATTTCTTGTTACTCTTGTGGTTGCCACCACCTAGTCGGCTTGGATGAGTTATAGGTGTTGGCAAGAATGGCGTTTGTTCTTTGCCACCTCTGGTGATCTTGTGGGGAGTTCTTGTGTGCCTTCCCCACAGAGCGCTAAAGGCAACGTAACTCTAGTAAATTGCTTTCGTGTCATTGAGTTACCCACTTGTCCGTGGTGTCTTGCGGTGCCTTTGAGAGGCCTTGGCTTTGAGAGCCACATACCCGAAGAACCACTGAGAGGTGTTGGTCGACACAGGGGGGGTTAGCTTGCCCGCAAAGCAAGTGAGCCTTTGAAGGAAAAATCATTGTTTCGATCTCTTGTCGATTGGTTCTCTTATTGAATATGTGATTGATTGGTTATCATTCTGGTTATTGGCATCATCCTTTCTAGGCTTCTAGCTAGGTCGGTATAACCAGCACCACCTCTCTTGTATTTACATTTCATACCATATCTTGTGTAGCTTGTCGTTGCCTTGCTAGTTGAGTAGCACTGTTGGTAGGGTAATTAGTTATCTAGCTTGCTCATCAGAATAGAATTAGCGACCTAGCCATTGTGTGATCGACAAATCACAATATACTAGAATTGTTCGTATAGATGGCTTGCAACTCCTCACTAGAGCTAGGTAAAAAGCACTTTCACCATTTAATTTATTAATAACAAATTGCTCTAGTGATTTTGTAGAATGTTTATTAGGCTATATATTCTTCACCCCCTCTAGCCATAGTAGCTGCCTCGCATGCGTGTGGATGTTGCCTTTGTATTATGTAATTTAAAAAAAAAAACAGTATCTTGCGTATGCACGCCCATATTATCAGCTCAGGGCCAACTTTCATAATGGTGAATAATATAGCTAGGGCAGTACATATATGTAATTCGGTATACAAGTATGCATGATTATTTAAGCAACACGTACACTTAGTAGTAGGGGTATCTAAGTACGTGTGTGTGCATGCACTGCATACATATATATTCCTGTGATATACATATATATATGTAGGTATACCAGTCTCGAACGGCGCCTAGCTGCAAGTGAAGCCATTGGGCGCATTGGCCCCAAATGCGAGGAGCAGTGCCAAGACTTGGGCGGTGGGATCTCCAGCTCCACCACCAAGGGCTCCACCGATACCACTACCGATTCCTCCGTGGTGGCCTATATTGCTGGACGACGACTTGAGGACGACGTAGCACACACACTGGGCGCCTCTGAGCGAGCCCAGGCTGCCGAGTGCTGCCTGGACAGCGGGACTGATGAGGCCAAGGCCACCTTGTTGTTGTTGGGTTATCTTATCAAGAATGGCGGGGCATGGGATGGTGCTAGGCGACGGCCCTGGCGCCGGCGCCGGAGCTCCCGGAGACGGTGCCGGAGCCTGCGCCAGCGCGGAAGGCGCCGCGAGGAGAATCGTCGTCATGGCTAGGAGCACAATGGCAGCAGCGGACAACAACGACGACGATCTGCTCGCAGCCATTTTTGCTCACTCGATCAGCTCAGCTCCAGGCTACTGCTCAGCTCAGCTCAGTTACACTCTGCGGCGGCGGCTGTGGCTAGCTTGAAGATATCACCATCGCTGCTCCGGATGCTGTATTTATAGGCCGCAGTATGCATTTATATATTTCGAGCTGTAGATTCGATCCATATATTCCGATCCTGCAATGCAAGTTTCTTATCAGACGTACGTACGGAAGATCGACTGCAAATCACTTTTTGTCAACTGTGATCATCGATCGATCATCTCGATCTCCATTCCGATCCTGCAATGCAAGTTTCTTATCAGACGTACGTACGGAAGATCGACTGCAAATCACTTTTTGTCAACTGTGATCATCGATCGATCATCTCGATCTCCGGCGACTAGTTGAGTACGTTTTTTTTTTTTTTTGAGAATGACACAAGATAACGCAGACACTCACAACACGCACGCACACTCACCCCTATGAACACACGCACGCAAAACCCTACCCCTATGAGCACCTCCGAAGGACTGGGCAACCGGCAGATCTGGAGATTCTCGAAGTCACCGTGAGGCGCCTCGTCGTCGACGGGAACATCGCTACCACTTAAAGCATAACGCCGAAAATCCTGGGAAAATTCCCAAGAAAGGTGCAAAGCACCGAGGATTTGAACCCCTGGTGTGGTAGCGTTTCACCTGGACCGCCCTACCATTGGACTACAAGCCAATTCGCCTAGTTGAGTACGTTGTGGCAACGACGGACAACCTTTACCAACGTCGATCGTCTGGGGATTACTTGATGTGTGGTGTGGAAGTGTCTACGCCTACAATGCATATGCAAATGTGGAGCCTGATAGGCCTTGTGTTCCCTCTCTATTTTTCTGCTATGTTTACGTTCACATAAAGCTTTGGAGATCTTATTGGGATCGATTTTATTGCCAGCCGCGCATTATATTTAATTTAATTAATTTCCCTTCCTGTTATGATAGCTCAAGTCGTGTACCTGTGTCGTCCTCTAGTTTTAATTTTAATGTTGTCTTGTGATTTCACTGGGGATTAATTTTTAGAGATACATAAAACACTTGAGTACGGCGAGATTTTCTACTGTTCTGCCGGATCAGATGGAACAGCGCTTAATGCTTATCGTTGGGTACTCTAATAAATCTTCCGCTCCCAACCAAAAAAAAAAAAAAAAAAAAAAAATCAGTTCGTGAGTTGCCAGAAAAGGGAAAAACAAACCAATACTATAAGCTCACAAGTTAAAGCAACTGTATATACATACATACTCTAAAATGGTACGTACTTGTATTCATTGAAATTCACGCCATGTAAGAAAGAAAAATTTGCCATTATTTTTGTTCCAGAGTTTGGTCACAGTACAAAATGATTGGTCAGGATTCAGGACGGCCATTGATCTCATCAACCATTTCATATTTTTTTTGCTCTTCAATGATGTTTCTCTGGATTCTGGAAAAAATGTACAATTGTTTGTTTGGCTGTAAAAGGAACTCTGGTTTCATAAAAAAAATCATGCACGTATATAAAAATAAGCTTTTTTTTTTTTCCAAAAATACGAATCTATGTCCATGCCGCTTCAAAATGGATAGGTCCCTGTTAGCCGGATATGCTCTAGAGTGCGTTTCAGGCCATACTGAAGAACGGCCCGGTTCCCCGCTCTGAAACCTTCTCCGTAGGCCATGGAAGTATCCGTCTCGATCTGACGCTTGAAAAATCCCCAAGCTTGTGCTCAAACTGAGATCGCCCTCCTTTTTTTCGATGATGTGGATGAAGACGATCCTGAGGATGACGAAGCAGCACTACTGCCTGATCCGGCCATGATCTCTGACTCGATCCACAGATGAGCAAGAACTTGGCAAATGCCCTCTTCTACGTCTGGACTCAGTGTCCGTATCCTGTCATGACATGTTTCATTAGCTAAAATGTTTGTGTAACAGTTTCAAGTAGATAGGAAATGTCAGCAAATGGTTATGAAAACTGCCAAATAAATGCAAGTTTTCTTCACTGAGAAATTAGCGTAGATTGCGTTATTATTTTTAGTTATTAATTACCCGTCACACCAAAACTGGGTCCCAATAATTCACTAGCACTGGCTAATAAGAACTTGTTCAATATTGAACATAACTTAATGTTCTTATTAGCCTAGAACTAAAAAGATTAGTTTAGTTGCTGTGTCAGATCTAAATAGGTCCCCCTGGTTTTGGTCTGAGGAAGAACACAAGAGCTAGGTATCACCTTTCAGTCGCAACCATGCATGCATCATCTCATGAGCTAAAATTGAACCTGTCAACAATCTGCAAAAAAAAAAAATTATAAACAAATTTGAGCATTCATAATGATTCAACGATGTAGAAGCAAACAGAACAACATAGTATCTCCATATCATACAGGAGACGATATTTTGATGATGGACAAGAGTAAGCTGTTCTCCTCGTGAACTCTACAGTCATCTCGTGAACTGACTATTCACCGCTGCCCCCTATTCTTCAACTCTGCACCGTTGCCCCTGCTTTGACCAACTCAAACACATTGTTTGCCTATTTTGATTACAAAAAGTGGCCAAACCAGGGGTAACTGTGCCTTGGCTTGGTCAAAGCAGGGGCAATGGCAAATAGTCAAAAGAAAGAGGGCGAAGGTGCAAGTACAGATTAAAGCTGGGGCAGCAGTGCTTACTGTTTCGGTCAGGAGGTGCTGATTGTGACATTATACAAAACAAAGGTTGATGTTTCACCTTGGGAGACCATACAGAATGAGAATTGCAGTCACTTCACATCGCCGTGTCAGCCTATATGGCTCTGTTATCATTCCCATAATTTTGTTTCCAGCCATTCTTGGTCTCCTCAGTATCTGAAAACATCATGGAACAGAACATGAACTAAAATGAGGAAAGAATAATCCAATTGGTGTTTGGAAAAACTCTCACCGTGCTAACAGTCTGTTCTTCTGATAAACACAGTCCTCTTGTTTCTGGAAGATGGTGGTGACCCTGTACCCAAAAGAAACAAAATAGTTACAGCTGACAGTATAGTGGGGTAGAAAAGGAAATTTTGGGTTTTGAGCATAGTAAACATACAGCCTTCTCCCCTTCCATGGCTTCATTCAAAGCTTGTCTCTCTACCAGAAGCAGAGGAACCTGCTGTTCCACTTTCATATTCAATCCTTCGTAAAATTCCTGAATTTCAAGATACAAAGGCTGGCACTCGTTTGTATCCATCACTGCAGAATCAAGGCACTCCAGGCAGAGCTTACGACCATCATCCAGTAATACATATCTTGATTCCCTTGGCTGTAAGCAAAGGGACCATGTTGGAATAAGTTGATCCAAATTTCACAAAAAGAGCATAGAACCAAATTAAGAAAGAAAAACATGGTAACTGGGTATACCTCCATTCTTTCACAACTACAGCACCTCGGAGTACCATCCACTTCATGTGAAGGACAGTATTTTTGTAGCCAGAAAGGATGTGCCCTATATTCAATAAGGCCATTCATATTTGTAGGAATCTGAAAAGAAAACATAAGATGACACATATAAAAACAAAAGTAGAAGTCAACACAATCAACTTTCTACTTCCTGCAAACATAATCAATCAGCTAACTAAAATTTGTAACAACAAGCTTCTGAGCCTTGGTGGTTGCAAAAAATTACGACAAAATCATGCAAGTAATCAGATATTAGCAAGAGTAAACATGTGAACCATGGAGAATGTACAGAAAGCATATTCTCTGTGACATTGGAGGCAGATTTTCTTAGCACAAACAGGCATGTAAAATGTACAAGAAAAACAACTTATTAGCATAAACAGATAGTCAGGGCAAATAAAGTGATTCTTACAAATTGCTTGCAGACATCACATTTTGGGTGAAACTGCTCCTTGTAACAAGTTTTATGGTATGGATGATTCCCGGACATGGAGAACTGCAGCATGGCTTTAAGGTCAGTACATTGAAAGAAACTGCTAAAAAGTTGACAAAAAGTTTCCTCATTACCTCATAGTCATATATCGGCTGACTACAGGCATGGCAACGAAAACATTCCGGATGCCAAACAGCTCCCATGCAACTGAGAAAACGCCCCGTGACCAATCTCTCTGTGACATCCCTGCGCATGCTCTGCAGAAAAGTACACTTTATATTAAAAATAGTAGAAAGAGATAAAAGGTCAGAAGGATATCTTCCATGCCAATCATCCTAGTGAATTCTTGAGCATTTCAGCGTCTTTCTTATTACAATCGAGCTGAAAAATAGTACACAATTTCTTGTTCTTCTGACAGCATTTGAGAATTCACATTTCTACAGTTTCTTATTCTTTTGATAGCATTTAAGGCAACTACATCCTTGAGGACATGCTTCATCCTTCTACAATAAGGTATCTCATAACCACAAGCCCCAACCACTTTAAAAGATTTGCTTTCATTTTACATCTGAGCTCTAAATCTCACCACAATTTGTAACAGTTTTCCTAAAGACTGGAAGAAAAGAAAAGGAGACCGAACTTGGCAAGTTGGCATAATAACAGGCACACTACACAAATCAGATAAAAACATTTCAGCTGTATACCTAAAGCTGCGTGGGATTTTTTTTTCAAATAATCATGCCATCATGCATTTGGCTTCTTTACTACATATGCAAACTCAACTGAATTTTCCTGATAGAACAACTAAGTTTGTTCAGTGGTCGTGAACATAATTGGTTAGTGGGGAAAGATACAGGCTGGGACTTTATATTAGCTGTTGAAAAGTGGAGACACCCATATTCGATTTTTTTCTCTGTTTCTTCAAATGAAGAAATGCATAGCTCAGTTGATGGGAGGTGTGGGGTGTATAGTTTGATTCCTCTTCAGCTTTAATTTCTACAGATATCTTCTTAACAAAAAAATTATCTAGTCCTAGGTAGTTTCGTTAATAAGAAATGACTGCAGCCATTGAAAAGGCTGCTGGTATGAAGTTCTCACTCAAGACACATTATCTCGTTGTGATTAGCAGTGTTTGTGAAGCCATTAAACAGAACACGGTACAAAGAATAAATTACGTAAATCAATATTCAGGCGCTTTAGGTAGAAGTAGAACAAAAATAACACTTGCTATTTTTTAGCAGTAGCATGCCGCCTGTATGGCCCATGAGTTCATTTACTGTACTTCCTTTCTGGTAAACTATCAGTTCAGTTATATGCTTATTTTCTATTTCATAAGCAATAAGTCAAATTGCACAAAAGCCAGAATAGTAAAGTAACCAAACTGAAATTAACCTGAATCGGATGAGAACATAAATGGTAATGGGTGATATGCATTTCCACCATTGGCACTGCCATTCTCACGAGGTGGCTGATATGCGTTACCACTATTGCCAGTTTCGCGAGGCGGATGATATGTAGTGCCACCATTGGCACTGCCATTTCTACGAGGGGGTGATTCAACATTCAAACTTTCCTGGATAGCTCTTGCAAGTTGCTCATCCTCCTCCAAATGCATATCCTTATCTAGAAGTAAAAACAAATTAAAACAGAAAGAGTCACACATTAACTGCATGAATTCATAAGAAAACTAGCAGTGCTAGAGACATGGAGAAAATTGAGTAACAATAGTCTTAGATTTTTTTTAACATAATGCACTACTATGTAACACACTAATACTCAATTCAGCGACACACTTTTCTTACTTGGTCTTGGTTGCGGTTCATAAGAATACTTCAGTGAGCAATTTTTACTGTGGAGAAAAGATTCTTGGATCCATCTTTAAAAGTGAGAATATTGATTGGAAGGAAGGATGCCACAAAAATACAATAAACTATAAGATAATTCCTTGTTTTCTTATGGATGTTTCTTTTTTTTTTTGACCTGATGTTTCCATTTACGTAAGAAATCCATAGAAATCTAGGAACAAACCTTTTCCACTTAAAGATGGAAAAGGAAAACAACTTTCTTGATCAAAATTAGACAAGGTCAGAAATAATGAACAGCAATAAGTTAACTATCCTAAAGCAAAGATTTCCGATGAACGTACTATCATCATATGCAGTGAACTGGCTTCAAAGGTTTTTTTTTTTTTTTTTTTTTTTAAAATACAAGTTAATATGAGAGATAGGTGCTTCTCTAAAATGGTAAGTTCCTCGACAATTTCACATCGTAGGTCAATATAAGTGTCAATAATTCCTCTAGAACATTAACAACTTGGATGAATGTCACGGCATAAATTAATAAGAAAACATACCAACCTATGGTCGTTGCCTTTCTTTGCTCCTCTTCCGATATATAGAGAGGGCTATAGCACGGTCAATATCCTCATTGTTAAACTCTGAAAGGATGTCCTACATTGCATGTCAATATTTGATCAGTGAGATAATCAATTTATTACTTAGAAGGTTATGACAAGGGCATATGGTATTTTTAAGTAACTAGTAAATATGTCGTGCGTTGCAGCGGGATACATAACTTGTTGTGCAGTTATCTAGACATTTTGTAATTTAGAGATTTATTTAATGACTGTATCACTCTAATTTATCTTATAATTAGACCAGCAAGGTACATGTTTTTTAAGCCGTACAAGAACATACTACTCTAACAGTCTAACTTGTATGACTACGACCTTGCGGCGCCAAGGCTGGGAGGTGATAGTGCGGGCGCCTTGGCCGCCCGGAAGAGAGACGGCGGCGCAGGCGGACCTGGCCCGATGGCGTCGTTGATGCCCTAGGCGGCCTGTAGAGGCAGACCTGGCTGGTGGCATGCGCCGCACGGCCACACCCACGTGGCGAGGTGATGGCGCTGGCGCCTTGGCCGGCGAAAGCATAGATGAGGCGTAGGCGGATCTGGTCGGCAAAGTCGCCGACACCCTTGGGCAGCATGTAGGCGCAACCACTTACGATTTCCTCTATTCAATTTCTTTTCCTGATTTCCTCCTCGATCGTTTCATGTATGAATGAAGGAATTGAAATTTTGGTGATTTGATTTTATAAGTTGTTTCTTTCTAGAGTTAGTTTGATTTGGGTTTGACAATTTCTGGTGGTTTGATTCTTTCTTGGTTTGGTATCTTAACGCTGTTGTTTCTTTCTCGATTTGAAAGAGGCTGGACTTAGCCTAGACATGGACAATGTGTCTGAGTCCATCACGGAGCGAGTCAGATCACTTTGAGTCTACCGAAGGGCAGGCAGAAAAAAAAGCCGGCAGAATGTTTTGGCGTTTTAATATTAGGTATAGATTGGTCGCTTGGAGCCATCTAAAACTTTATTAGAAACTTATAGTTGCCCACAAATTGGCTGATGTGTATGTACATATTGATTGAAGCATCAACATTACCACAAGCAATAACAAAAATGTTGTTTTCATGCCATCAATCTCAAAACATTGCGAACATTAGTATACATATAAGGAAAATTCTAATGGACAAGACATTGTGGTATATATTTATAGCAGCGGGAGTAAAAAAAGCTGTCCTTTCAAGTCACTGGGGTAAATAATTCTATCCATTGTATACATTAGAGCTTTCATTTTTCCACAATAACAAGAACATGACAAGTTTTCCTGAAGTTCACGCCAACTGCATCTCCTTTGCCTAAGGTAGAAAATTAGAATGACCTCCTCTTATCCAAACTAAAGTTTAGGAATGTACTGAGGAACTCCAGTACATGGCATTGTTTAAAAACATAAAATGGTAACAGGAGCGTAATGCATAAGGTTCTTACAGTCACAACAGGAGAGCTAGAGGGTTGGTTCCATGCTGTGTCTTCCGCAGGCCTGCTGTGATACTGCCCTTCAGAGATATTGTGGGTTGAGCCTCTAAAAAACTTGGTCAACCAACCCATATCGCTCGAACTAGCAGTAGAACAATAACTGTTATCTGCAGTTATACCGAAATGTTAGGACACACAAGGAATGGTGAGATCAGAATAGGTGAAATTGGACCCCAACAATTTTCATTGGCAGACAAACTGCACAAGTACTTGGGTGCCAAGTTCAAATGTGTAAGTCTCAACAGATCATTTATATATCATCCAAATAGAGAAACCTTTTTTTTGCGAGAAATCCAAATAGAGAAACCTACTGGAACCATGGACGATGATTGGCTTGGATTAGATTAGTACTGAACCCAAGCGAGAAAAAAATGATTTAATTTATGACTACAATCACTACTGTATAGGCTCTAGAATCTATCCAAGCACGATGGGCCTGCTTACCAGGAGACGAGACCGATCTAGGTCTGGACGGATCTCCGCTCCACGGGCCACGGCGCTCGTAGAGACCGACGGGGGCGGCGGGCGAGGCCTCTCCTGGTCCTAGAAGAGGAACCTGGCCTGCCCTGCCTGCTGTACCCAGGCGCCGGCGGGGCGATGGCCGGCGCAACAAATTGCCAAGGAGAAACGAGTCGGCGAAGGAATCGGGAGAGCGGAGGAATCGGAGGAGAAATCGGGAGGGGCCGAGGTCACTGCCGGGAGGGGACGAGCTGTACAGAGGAGGCTTGGGGCACCCGTGAGCCGACGTCGCCGCCGGGAGGCACCGGTGAGGCGGCCGGCGGCCGGACAAGGGCGGTGGCAGGGGGCGCTCGCCTCGCCTGAGAGCCTGAGAGGGGAGAGCGGGTGGGCTTTTGGCTGGGTGGGCTGTGTGAGCGCGCAGCCGAGGAAATGGGCTGGCGCCTGGCGGGCTGCAATGGTGGGCTCTTTTTTTTTTTTTTCAGACAGGTGTGATTGGGTCCATGTGAAAAAGTTAGGCGGGAACGTTGCTAATTCAGCGCGCGAATGGAGTCGATCTGTGGCGACGAGCGGTGGTTCGTTAAAAGTTTGATATAGTGACTGATCGTTCGACGTTAATTTCAAATTCAAATAGATTTAACGACAGACAACCCATAGTCAAAACAAGATATAATGGCCCACCATTCGTTACCAAAATCTTTAACGTTACCGACAACCCGTAGTCAAAATAAGATATAATGGCTCACAATTCCTTACTAATCTTTAACGTCTCACCTTCTTATGACGTTAAATCGTCAAATTTAGCGCCCCCTCAGCTGAGGTTAATTTTGGGTTGTGGTGTTGTGAATTCAGGGATAATTTAATCTCTAAACCGATGATTAACAAAATGCGACACATTAGATACATGCACGTATGATCTATTCGTAATATTTGATATCTAGAAACTATAGTAGTGGCATAGCTAGCACTTAGCATGAGTACGGTGTCGTATAACAACATCGTCTGAACCTGCGGGTATTGAGTTTTGGAGTCGGAGAGTACCTCGCTGACGAAGTAAATTGGTTGTTGGACCTTCAGGGAGTGTCCTCTTCTCACTCAACCACAAGAGTCGTGCTCACCACACATGTGTTGTCGCCGAGATGTACATGAGTATGGTCGCACTAACTATGCACTCTAACATGCCCACTCATTTGTAGGCTTAACAATACTTCTCAGGTCACAAGAAGCATCACATACCAAATTGCTTTTACCAATCATCTAGGTGTTGTGGCGGTTGCGTTCCACCACTTTGAAACATCTTCATGGTTCTGTAACTCATATCCATGCATTCGATAGGACGCCTGATTATTAGAAGGACCGGAGAGGAATCAATGGAATCACTGGTTGTATTCCATATGTGCATAGGGTTACATATAGGTGGCCAAGGTGGGTCGTCGAACTTAGCAAGAGAGGAGGTCATCGACTCGAGACAACGACAGTAGTTTCAGAGAGTCTTGGCAGAAGTTGCAAAACTATGTCTCGAGGAGGAGAGCGAGGGATTCCTTCTAGTCGAGGAACTCGTCTTCGAGGTAACACCATGCACCACAAGAGGAGAGCGAGGGACTCCTTCTAGTCGAGGAACTCGTCTTCGAGGTAACACCATGCACCACGAGAGGAGAGTGTGGGACTCCTTATGGGAGGACAGTGAGGGACTCCTTCTGGCCGAGGAACTCGTCTTCGAGGAGAGAGGGACTCCTTATGGGAGGAGAGCGAGACTCCTTCCGCCGAGGAACTTCGTCTTCGAGGTAACACCATGCATCGTGAGCAAAGAGTCGCCCCATCATCAACGGCTATTGCAGGTCATTGGAGGTAGACCCATGCCATCGAGGACGTGGCGAGTTAGGGCATATTTGCCAAGGATGGTGAGGAACATGCCGCGTCACTTGGTCTTGGTGTTCGTGGCTTGATCGAGCCCGACAGGGATGAGGGCCTTGACATTGACCAAGGCGGGTGTTATGTCTTGCCTCTTGATGCATGTGTTTTCATAATGGGAAACTACTAATTTTGATTCATTTGCATTTTATCATTTTTTTTCGAGCAAGGCACTTTTACCATCTTTACGTACCCTTCAACTTATCTCGCACTAGTTTCTTTTGTTTTATGATTGTAGTAAACTTTCTTAGCCACATTCATACATCCATAAATTGTTTACTTAAGATCGAGAAGAAAATCTGTGCATGATCATGCACGTTCACCTAATGTGGAAAATAGAGCCAAAGATTACTTAGCAGTAATTAGTCAAACGGAAAAATTACAAAACCGTGTGACATTACATTGAACTGCCTGATGAGCTAGCAGTCGATGAAACCATATACACCAATCAATCATGATTGATTGCGATTTGAACAAAAGAAAATAATTAGTTACTAAAATACCAAATCAATAGGTAGGTAGTTTCTTGCATATCTGTCCAAACGATTAAGGCCCTGCCGGCAGCCGGCGGTGATGCCCGGTGATGTATAGATAGCTCAAGCCGCCTTCTCCGCCTTCACCGCCTTCTCCTGCATTTCCTTGTAGATGAGGGACGGGGCGCAGATCTTCTTGCAATTCTCAGAACCATCCTTGTCCTTCTCCTCCTTAGTGCAAGTCGCGTTGCAGCTAAGAGCGAGCTCCGCCACTTTATCCTCGTACTTCTTCTTGCATCCTTCCTCGCAAGGCTTGGTGTCTGGAGCACCAATGCCGTGCTTTTGTTGCATTTCAACGAGCATTGGAGAGCCTCGATCCATACCTTTTTGAAGCGCTGGTTGAGGGAGCAGGCCTCCTTGCAGGCCGGCTCCTTAACCTTCTTGTCTAGACAGAGACTGTTGCATTTCTCTTCTTGTTCCTTCAATGATTCAGACTTCTTACCGGCAGCAGCTCCGATGAGTGCGAGGACCAACACGCAGAGGATCACCACGGTCTTCATTTTCTTCTTGGTAATGGATGGATCGGACGTGGTTGCTTTATTTATTTGATGATGAGGGGGCCGGGATGGCAGCTTTATTTGATGATAGAACTAACGAGCATTGGTCATATATATAGGACATCATTGCGCAAAAAGGCCGGACATGTAATTGTGTGGCCATGAGAACTTCCCTCCCTACCGTACCTCTCGGTTCTGATGGCATGCATGTATCTATATGTGTGCATGAATGGCTGCATCTGTATTGCATTTGTGTGAACATGAGAGCTTCCCTCCCTACCTCTCGGTTCTGATTGCATCATGTATCTATATATGTGCATTAAGTAAAAATAGTGACAATTTTTCCTAAAGAAAAACTTGATGAAAACAGACGTTTTTTTAGTTGGGGGATATATCTGTGTCCATGACAATCTAGGCCTTGAAGATTTCTGAATGACCATCACCTTGGGTGAGTTTGGGGGCGCCCTGGGAGATGGCAGCGTGGATCTGTTACGCGGGCGGAGGGAAGCCCAACAATAAGACGAGTGATTAAACTAGAGGTTAAAAAAGTCAAATAAATTATAATTTGGAACAGAGAGAGTAGTTTCAAACGATTCCAAGAACAAAATATCATGTCGGCAAAGAGAGACCATCAGATTATTCCGGAGCTTTATTATTGTCTACAGCAGTAAAATACTGGTGACATGCATGGATCAAGTAAGCTAGGAGTAAAAAATGCAAATGGCTTTCCGGAACGTGAGTCTCCCTTTGGATATTCAATTTTCAACGGAAGACTAAAAATTTAGCTCAAATTTGGACCATGCAACTAATATGCGGAAGGCTGTGTCTCGAGGCCGAACCCAAACGGGAACAATGGGTCATAGTGCGCATCGCCGACGTTCATGGGCAGCTGATCCACCGACCGGAACCACGTCCTCGACAGCTTCCCCGTGAACCCGTAGTCGCCGAACAGCACGTCGCTGACGCCCTGCCCCTCTGTCCCCGGCAGCCACGCCGCCACCAGCGCGTCAATGCCGTCGATGAACGGCTCCACCACCAGCGGCCGCCCGGAGACGAGCACGACGACGCACCTGATGGTACCGCACACGTTCCGGATGACGTCCGGCCCAGGCACAGGGATGGTCAGGTTCAGGTTGTCGCCGAACGTCTCGGCATAGGGAGGCTCGCCGACGACGACGATGGCGTAGTCGAACCGGGCCTTGTTCTGCTGAAGGAAGCCCGCGTCGGGGTTCTCGGGTAGACGACGTCCGTGCCGGCGGCGACAGCGCGCTTGATGCCGTCGAGGATGGTTGTCCCGGAGGTGAGGTTGTTCCCGGTGAGGCCCTGCCAGGTGATGGTCCAGCCGCCGCACTGGCTGCCGAGGTCGTCGGCGTGGCTGCCGGCGACCAGGACGCTGGCCTTCTTGGGCAGCGGCAGCGTGGCTGGCGCCAGGCCTGCCGTTCTTGAGGAGGACGAGGGACTTGCGCACGGCCTCGCGCGCCAGGTCACGGTGCTCCTGCTTCCCGAGCTCACCGACGAGGCTGGTGTCGGCGTAGGGGTTCTCGAAGAGGCCCATGGTGAACTTGACGCGCAGGATGCGGCGGACGGCGTCGTCGATCCGGCTCATCGGGATGGTGCCGTTCTGCACCAGCAACGTGAGGTCGTCGATGAACTCCGTGTACGTGTAGGGTATCATCACCATGTCAATTCCGGCGAGGATGCCCAGCTTGATGGACAGAAGGTAGTCGGCGTGGTCGGGGGTCGTGATCCTGTCAAGACCTTGCCAATCCGAGATGATAAAACCCTGAAATAAACAGTTAAATACACACAATACAATTCATTTCATCAATTTCTTCTGGCCTCTACAAACAGAAATGACTTAACATGGAGATTGGAGTACCCTGAAGCGGAGCCTGTTCTTGAGGTGGTCGGTGACGAGGAAGTGGTTGGCGTGCATCTTGACGCCGTTCCAGCTTGAGAAGGAGACCATGATGGTGGAGACGCCGCGGATGACGGCGTTGTAGTAGGGCGGCATGTGGACGGACATGAGCTCGTGGAAGGACGCCACGGTGTTGCCCTCGTTCACGCCCTTGGTGGTGCCGCCGTCGCCGACGTAGTGCTTGGAGCACGCCGCCACGTTGCGCTGCCCGGCGACGTAGGGCGCGCCGGGGCGGCCGCCAGTCGCCGGAATCTCGCCCTGGAAGCCGGAGATGATGGTGGTCATGTTCCGCACCACCTCCGGGTTCTCGCTGAAACTCTCGTAGCACCGGCCCCACCGAGGGTCTCTGCACACGGCGACACAAGGAGCGAAGATGTAGGGGATGCCGGTGGCCCTGACCTCCAGAGCCACAGCAGCTCAATCCTTTGTGCTAGCTCTGGGTCCCTGAATGAAGCAAATAAAAGGCAACTGGATCAGATTTGTTTGATTATTTTGATAAAAAGTAAACACTGTGAGTGTGTTCATATTTCTACCTGGTGCAACCGAGCCCGATGTTGTGGGGGAAGATGGTGGCCTTGTAGACGTTGCCGTGGCCGTGGACGGCGTCGATGCCGTAGATGATGGGGATCGAGGCGTGTCGACAACGCGGCGCTCTGCATGCCGTTGACCATCTTCACCCACAACTCCGTGGCGGCGTTCTTCGCCCGACACGCTGCCGCCGCCCCGCTGAGCACGCGCTGCCCGCGCACCGCGGACGGATGACAATAATGCAAAAGTTGCGGCGTACTACGGCGTATATACACGATACATACCTATGAGGTACTTGTTGGCGGCGTCGGCGGTGGCGTTCTCGCGCTCGTCTGCGACATCGCGATCTTCTCGCCCGGCGTCATCGCAGCAGCGGTCGTCGATCCGCTGTTCAGCGGTTGCCGGGTCCTTGTACCTCAAGTAGCGCCGCCGCCGTCCTTGATGGGCAGAGCCGCCGCCACTACACCACAACCCAATTGACCCGTCGACCAATGGTCGGTAAAAATATCGAAATGGCGTTGGGCTGGTCGGTCGGTATATCTCTATAACAGACGCGATTCGGTCGCCATATCTTACTATTGTGGCTAAAGGTTGGTCGCTATTTTTATTTTAGTTTAAAGTTGGATGGTCGGTCGGCATAACTTATTTACTGGGTCGGTGCGTCGGTCGGTATAATGAATTGGGCCTGCCTCCCATGATTTAGCCCATTACCGAACCCTAGCCTCTCTATTTTTTCCCCCAACCGCCACTCTCGTCTACAGCAGCCTGCACAATAAGCCCACAACGGGCCAAACCCTACCCTCCCTCCCTCTCTCCAAACCAATCAGCCGCCCCTCACCCCCTCACCGTCTCTGTTCTCCCCACCGAAACCCTCCCTCCCTCTCTCCCAACCAGGCCGCAGGGGCGATGCAGCGGCGGCGGCGGAGGTCCCAGGGCTCCTCATCTCGCATCGTCATGTGCGCCCTCCCCAGGATCCGGTAGCATGGGGATGCGGCACGCGCAGGAGGAGGTCCTCAGCTCCGAGCGGCGCGCGCGGGCCCTCGCACCAGCCCCTGCTCCGGCCTAATATCTCCTCCCACCGTTGACTTCTCAGATCCCAGAATAGACGAGAGAGCTAGTGCCGGCTGCAGCTCCAGCGACGTACGGGGATCTAGCAGCAGCTCCGACAAGCTCACACAGGTATTAATTCCCTCCTTTTCCCGAGTGGATTTGTTATGGCAGACTAGATCTGCAGCGTTCCTCGTTTTGTCCAGATGATATGCGGATCTCGATCCAGTATATATGCAGTCATATGTGAATAGCAGTGCTACAGAGCCTTCTAAATTTTAATTCTAAATTCGATATGCAGTATAGTTCAGGCTAGTGTCAGGCCACCAATCACCAATCCCATCGAGATAGCAGTACTAATAACTGTTTGCAAAAGTAATCGCTATATGGATTGGTTCTTCGATTGAGATTAAGTTTGCAGACCTGTCAAATTGAACAAATCATTTTGAGGTAATTTTTCCCAATTAATGGAATGAACTGAATAGAACAAAGCTACAATCTCCCATCATATATGCCATATGGTCCCTGTCCTTACACGAACAACTTATTGACGGTTTACATTACGCAGGCACTATGTATGAGGGAGGAGGCACTATATATGGCAGGGTAATGACCTGCAGCTATTTGCTTTGTGTGCTGATAGTCTCACCCAGCATCTGTTCTTGGGGGGCGTCAAAGGTCAGTAAATTGTTGTTTCTGAAGAATTACCTATTTATTTACTTATTGCCTTGGTTCTGTACCTGCAAATCTGAATCAACTGGTACCTGCAGAATTTACTAAGCTTGAATTATGAAATGTATGCGTGCCTTATAATTTTTGGATGGGCATATCATGTTTGCAATGATGTGCTAGATATCAAGGTAACATTAATGTCGAACAATAATTGTGTGTGTGTGGTTCTTTAGTTGTTTGGAACTATGTTTGGGAAAAAAAGATAGGAGCAGTTGAAAATATGGCCATGTTATATGCCAGTCTTTGAACTAATGCATGGCTTTGAGGCGCCATTTGCTGACAAGTTCTATATGAAGTGCATCCCAGCACAGGTGAGTTTGTTGCCCCCACTGTCACATAACTATAGTTGACTATTACTACCTACTTTCAGTTTGGATGCAAGCTAAATAATATATAAGGCATCTGCAGTTACTGTACTCCTGGTTTTACTGCACTAGTTTGAGACAGTTCTGCTTTCAACCTTGCATATATGATGGCTAGCTTTCATGTTCTTTACATGTTGACAGGATCTGCAGCTCACTTAAGTTTTTAGTGCGTAGTTGTATGAATTTGTAGGAAACAATTCATCAATGATTTTGTGTCAGATAATTAGCTCCCACTGTTAGTTGTGATGGATGGCTTGTACTTCTAGTAAATTGATGGCAGCTTACTAATTCTTGGTGTTGCAGGGCAAGTGAGCTAGAGAGGAGCACAACAAACCTTTCAGTAAGCACAACAAGCTTACTAGTTATTTGTGTTGCAGGTATAAAAATTGTTTTTCACTTCTACTCAGAAGTGATTGTTGTTTACTGCTGCTGGTGGAATTAGTCATGCCAATGTGCTATTAGAAGGATGGTTCTTGGGCCTCTGTTAATTAGGATGATTTTATTTCAGATTTAATTAACTTGGGCCTCTGTTGACTCACTTTTATACCCACGAATCTATTCTACTCAGAAGTGATTGTTTTGCTATTAATTTTTACTAAAGCACCAGCTAGCTTGATGGTGTTAGGCTGCAGAACATATGTGCGTTTTGCTTGATTTCGGTCCGTGGGCTGTTTGAATCCTGGATTGAACTCAAAATGATTTATGCTATTTTCATCGATATCAAGTTTCATGTTGTATTCATGATGGCCCTAAACTTTTATGTTTCAGGTGAGAGGTAATAGATAGAGGTAGCCTGATGCATGCAGCAAGTGGATGGACTGAAGTGCTAATGGCGACTGCATTGATTAGCTAGCTAGAGATAAAAACTCTTGTAAGCAGTTCCTAGTGATGAATCATTTGTAGAGAGTACCACCAAACTGTTGAGATGTAAGACAAATGCTTATGGATATAATATAAGTGTTTGCTATGATGAGCTTTTGTGTTGTGACTGCATTGTTTCAATATGGAATTGTCAATTGAATGTTTCATAGATCGTATGATTAGTAATGATCATGAGATTAATGTATAAACATATAATATTATGCTGTAATTTCCTTTTATGTAGAGCGTCTGATGGTTGGTCGCTATATAATATATAGTGTCAAACCATTGGTCGCTATAAGTTTGTAATTGGTGTTGGACGGTCGGTCGCTGTATGTTTGACATACCGTCGAACGGTCGGTCGCTATAAGTAAGTTGGTCGCTATAAACTTATAGCGACGCCAGTTATATCGACCAACTACATTGGTCGCTATATGTTTATAGCGACCGTCTGTATGTCGCTATACTGACTTATAGCGACCATCCGTAGCTCGCTATAGATAGGTTGTGGTATAGTGCGCGACGACGGCGAAGCAACCGCACAGCTGCAGCAACAGCAAGCAGGCGGCTGCCGCCGTAGTGGTCATGGACCTCATCGTCGCCACCCTGACCCCCATATGTCTTCGAGAATGCATGCACAAGTAGCCACAGTGGAGTGAAGTGTGGAGCTGTCTGTAGACTGTTCGCTTGGCCTCGATCTATTTATGCACTGCGATTCTGCGAACGAGTAAGCAATGTTCAGGGCTCATCGGATGAGTTCGGTGTCTAGACTCTAGGCCGCAGTGGTGGATCCGGTGTATATTGTCCCTGATGACCTATTAAAAATATCACTCAAAATAGAGAATCAAGGCATGTTTCACTCCGTCACCTACTACTTGACCCCAATGAGCTAATATTCTAGATTCGCCGCTGTGGCGAAGGTAAGCAATGGGTAGGGGTGTCAATGCGCCACCCAAAAAATGTAAAAACAGATGACATGCTACCCACAAGGCAAGTACACCACTCTCTGATTTTTGTACATGCATGTATAAAAATTGTTATCCCCCAAGATTCTTTCATTGACTTGAAATATTCTAGGACTGTGAATTAAGTCGATCGACAAATGGCCGGCTGTTTCTTTATAGCCAAAGTAAACTCTTTCTTGGACTCCGCTAATACCGTACAATGTATTGAAAATAAGAACTACTGGCTACTAGTACATGACCTTATTCAGACTTTTATTTGTACTAACCGTACCTCTAGTGGACCTCGAAAACAAGAAAGTTAAGGTCACTGCACGGTACTATTTTTTTTTTCTTGCCAAATATTGCACTGATGTAATAATGTAACGCATAGGGCCAGATCAGATCCAGCTAGTTCGTCGACTCCGGTGTCGGCGGGGTTGCCATCAGCTTGTCAGCTTCTGTCAGTAATAGGCTTCTGAAGTTCTTAGAGTAAGTATTAGGCCGTCTCCAATGGTTAGCTATTTCGCTATCTAGATATGACGTGGTATGGAAAAAAGTAGAAGAGAGAATAGTCACTAGCTACATGCAAATAGCTAGACTATTTCACGTAGCCCAAGAACATGTGAGATGAACATGTGGGTCCACTAATATAAAATAGTCTTTGTTGTTGTATCTCACCTCCACATCACCCCGACTACGTAGCTAGTACTGGCTATTACCATTCGGACGTAGGGCGTGCCATGCATGCAACGTGAATTGTACTTGTATATGGAGGTTCTGATGAACTGCAGTTTAGCAAAAATAAAAATAATAAGGTGTTCCGCCATCTTCGATCGAGGAGATCTCGATCTCGGACACAAACATTAATTTCCAGTCTTACTCGATCGACCCGCCACGTACAGGTACGGTTCAGATCTCGCTCAATGCATGCTTGAGTACGCGAGCTAGTCCAGAAAGTGACATTAGACTTTAGAGCGAGCGTCTCCCATACAATATTTTGCCATGTATGTATATCTTCTCTTATATAAAATCACTTGTGTTAAATCTACAGTCATACGTTTTAATTCCTTTGTTTGACCGAAAATATGTTTTAATTCCTAAGAAAGGGTTTAATTTATCATTATAAAAATATTTATAGAGATGTGATATATGTATACTTTTATCAAAGTATTTTTAAGACAAATCTACTCATATAATTTTTTACATTTATAAACTCAACAACTTAAAAGTTATTGATAATTTATATTCCCAATGTTTGATCCAAACCTTGTCAAAATGACTTCGAGTACGCCACTCCCAATTGATGTGCGCGGGCAGCACCTCACCGTGCGCGGGATGCGGCCCTCCCTGACAAGTCACAACGACAGAGGAGAGAAGATGGATCGACCAGAACCATGCATGAGAGGGCAGTGGGTGGAGGATAGATGATGGACAAAAAGAAATTAATAAATGATCAGAATGCGGCAGCACTTAAATATTTTTTTTGAAGCCATTTCTTAAGAACCGTTGGAGGTGTGGATGTTTCTTTTACGTCCGGAAATAATTCTCAAAATTTTTTTTTTTGGAAAGGTTACAAAAACTAGATTTTTTTATATATATAGATGGAGATGCTCACGAAATTAGTTGGAGATGCTTATACAAAAATAGTGTTTTTTAATAACAAATAGTTTTTGTTTTATCATCCCTCTTCTTCCCTCCCCTGACCACCAAAAAAGAAAGAAAAAATTTGACTACACTAAAGCTAGAGCTGCAATACCCTTTCCCCAATAATCTTTGAAAGGAATGAATTACATCTTTTACATTAACAAAAAGTATTAGTCGGCTCCATCACCCCATTCTGTAACAGTTACAACTAGAAAAGATCCCGGCGTTGCCGCTTATGGCCAACAGAGGTGCCTGTCATATTATAGATGGCCCCTTATTCTGTGTACAAATAAAATCATGAGAAAACAACAAATTTCTTACCTTTATTAGGATCAATTATCTAATATAATCATTTATTTTAGCTGTGGAAATACAGTGATGATCAATTCCGCTACCATGATCCTTGATTTGTAGTAGAACATGATTGTGGATTGTTGACCTTTTACCCAAGCTCCAAATAGTTGTGAATGGCTACACTACGTTGAAAATAGGATACATTTGGCTAATTCATTGCCCCTGTTCATACATGTCAGTGGTTTCCCGTTTATCTCTCAGCGCGTTTCTTCTGCTCTTGTCAGGTGCTCCCCACCTAAAATAAACCAATTAGGAGTGTAGTGTCAATGCAGACTTCTGCACAGAGAATAAGCTTTTGTTCGTTAAAATATCTCTAATATTAATTTTGAATTTCATTGTGCAAAAGAACAGGTGGACCACACTTTTCTGGATAGAACTCAGAAGTAATGCATGTTTCTTGGGGAATTGGAATCTGAATGGTGCAGTAAATTCTGAGAGAGGCTCAGCTGAGAAGTTGATGCAACATAAAAATCCTTGTCTTAAAACCTTGAATTGCATTTTTAGATACTGATTTCCATCCTGCAATTGAGACCATGACAATCCTCAGAAGCAAATATTACAGTGGTAAACCAAACTATACAAGCATGATAAGAATCCACCAAGGTCGAGGAGCACAAAAATATAAAAAAACATGTATAATGTCGATTCCGGCTAGATTGGGCTGGATTTGACACCCGATTGCTGATCGTCGGGCGATGAGGGCGGCGAAGGGGGCGCGGGCGGCAGGCTGGGGAAGACGATCGGCGGCGTGATGGCGAAGATGGCGTGGGCTGATGAAGGACAACGAGGTAGAAGATGATGAAGATGACGTGTAGTTGTTCCAGGCGATGATGAGAGGGAGATGGAGGAGGAGGCGGCGTGGGTGGCTGAGCACGGCGCGGCCATGGGCGGGCGGGCCGATGGCGCCCTAGGGTCTTGGCGTCGGCGTCCGGGGGGGCGGCGGTGCTGGTGTTGGCGGCGCACGTCGCGAGGTGAGGAGAGAGATTGAGAGCTAGGGAGCTGGAGAGTTTTTGGGTGTTACACCTGTTTCGCCCGTAAAAAAAAATCGTTAAGGGCGGATCTCTCTGTGTTTTCGTGGGTCGTACTACTTAATACTATTAAGCTGGAAAGGCGTGCCGATATACATCCGTATACAAATAAAGTAAATGTGCGTGAAGACATGAGTGACAAAAATTCAGGGAAATATCACTTTATTATTCATCACAGAATTACAAAGTACAATTTCCCACTTTAACATATATTTGCACCGAGCCTCATCCGACAATCGAGGGGGATTGTGTGGCTTCTGGTTTCTGGGGCCTCGGAAGGCCGCGATTAATTACATCCACGGTGTTAGGGCGGAACACCTCGATTAAGCTATGCTAATGGTCATCATTGTCGTCTCTCTGAATAAACAAAGAGTTGTCTCCGTGTATATGCATAAGCACAAATGAATGAAATGGTGAAATGCTAGAGCCTCGTCGGCCTCTAGCAAAAAGGGTATTCAACCTCGCCATGCGGAACCCATAATGAAGTCAAGTGTTCGGCCTCGTCGGTCACGAACAAACAATTCGGCCTCGCCGGTCGCGGAAAAAAACGCCCCGGCCTCGTCGGTGCGGGGGAGAAATGACTTCATATGGTTCACCGGCCTTGACAGTCGCGGAAACCACGGTTGATGGTGAATGGGAGACTTATGCTCATGTGACACTCTGGAGATCACTCCTCGTAAACTTCTGAGTTCCTTGTCGTGACACTTAGTTGTCTGCCGATTCATATGAACTCGAGTATTTTATCATGCCTCAGAATCATGTGCATCAAGTGTCGGGCCTGTCGGAGCCCATATCTTGGATAGATCAAAATTGGGTCGTCAATTAGCCAAGCAATATACATATCATCAAAGCTGGCCTGTGAGATCTGGCCAAGCTTATACTTTGCACATACAACATTTGCACGGAACTGGAGACTCTTTTCTATCTTCTTCTTTGCCATATATATAGTAATGTATATTATTTAACTCAGCTGGCTTCAAGTGTCTGCTCACCAATTTCTTTATGTACATGTTGCAACGTAGGATTGCATGGCAATGTAGCTTTCTCTATTGGCATTCATGCCGTGTATTGTACCAGTATACATACACAAGGTTGCTCATGCCGAGAGCTTGCCAAGGTGAAGGTCGTCATCATCAAGCCGCACTGCTCTGCAGCCGCGGTGACCTTGCTTGTCGTTCCGGCTGTCGCTGAATTCTCTGCCGAAGAACATTGTATTTGCCACAGCCGTGGATGCATCATGGCAATGTATTTGGGCGTCACTTCTCTGGATGTCGGTCGAGGTTGTGCCTTCACCGGGCTGCCATAAGTGCCGAGGTTTTACAGACTCATCGTGTGGCCCTGCCGGGCTACCCCGATGGTCACACCCTTGTTTCTTCTTGGCTGATATGCTGTTTGTCGTCTTGACTTGTTTGTTGCAGCCTTGCCGATGATCTTGACTGCTATCTTGCTTGCTTTTCTTTGCTTCTATCTTCTCGTTCATGCCTTGTTCTTCTCTTGAATTGCTATTCTTCCTTGCTTCTAATCATCATCTTGCTGCTACACCGATCTTGTTTGCCATTTTGCTGCTGCCATGGTGCTCTCACTGGGACGACGTTGCTTCAATTTCTTCTTCTTCATTGCTATGTTGATCATCGCTGGATTCATAGCTGAGTCGAGCTTTATTGAGCTGAAGAGAGTGCTTCTGCCGGGCTGCCCCGTTGTCGTGAATGTGTCATGCTGCCGATCTTTGCTGCCACTGACGATCTTGCCGCCAATGCCAATCTTGCCACTGCACATACGCCCTTGCCGCCGGGCCTCAATACGGCACACTGCATGCTTGCCGGGCGTAGTCATCACTGGTGCAGGAGTAGCTGATCTCTTGATGTACGGTTGCCGTCAGCACACGTCGTTACTCCGGCGTCATCGGGACTCGTTGGCTGAACTTGAATGTATACACGACCTACACCACAGCCATGCACAGATATATAACAAGATAATCAAAATACATAAAGGATCTCACCTTCGAAGTGAGCTGCCATGGTGTCGTTGATGTCAAAGGATGAAAGCCAACGGCGGTAGTGCGTGCATTCTGTAGACGTCCGGCTCGTCGGCGAGGATGTGGACCAGCTGGCTGGAGACGATGAAGTAGAGGTTCGGCTCGCTGGAGACGATGTGGAGGAGCTCACCGGAGACGACGAGGTTGACGGCGAGGGAGTCGAGGACGTCGCTGCCGCGCTTGCCGGAGAAGATGAGGTACTCGGTGATCTTGATGACGGCGAGGAGGTCGACGTTGTCGTTGCTTTGGTGGCCGGCGTTAGGTGCGTGTGCGTGCAGCAGCGTGGTAGCAGAATGGCGACGTGATGCTTGTGAGTGTGTTAGGACAGCAGCTTGGTCCTTTTGGCTGAGTGTCCCTCTTCAACGAGGAGAGCTGGCTTTCTTTTATAGGCCAAGAGCTAGGTAGATGGATGGAGGAGCGAAGGATGAGCATGGCCTCTGATCTATGTTTGTGAGCGAGCGGCCAGGACATGAAATGCAAGCGACGCCTTCGATCTCTTCTCCGATATAAACAACGGCAGGCACGATGCATGTCCTTCGGAAGTTTGAATTGACCTTATTCGGTGGAGCTTGTTCCTTCACCCGCGTACCAATATTCCAGCAATTGCACAATGCGTGGCCAACCTTTGAGATCACCATGGCATGCTTGCATGGAGGCTCGTTTGAATTTATGAGCACCGCCTATTTTGAGCTGTGGCCGAAGTATAGGAGCTCTACCACACCTCTGCATGGTTCATGTTTGGCAGAACAAAGTATATGGTGCATGCGTCTTCTTGTAGAGATCCATTAGCTTATGCATTAGCCGTGAATCGTGTATATATATATATATATATATATATATATATATATATATATATATATATATATGACTTTGCAGCTATTTGGAAATAATTAAATGGGAATAATTAGCGGCACGCTAAATTATTTTGACCACACAAATTAATGGGCATCAGCAAGCCACACGTACGTGTGCCATCTAAATGTGGGCCATATGCATAAGCCCAATATTATGGTTAATTAGCCTTTGTGCTAATTGATGCATGGTCATTAGCCAACTCGTACAAATTTGAGGCCCAAATATTTATATAGGCTATTTCATAGTCATCATGTCATTGTCAGATTAGGCCTCATTTGACTCAAACTAAATAGGCCATGTAATAATATTACAAAATGCCAAAAATTCGTCTTACAAATGCCCCCACCAAGTTGAGTTCATGCGATGAAAGAGTGGGGACTCAACTTGGTGCAGTTTTGTATGTAACCGGTGGCACATTTGTCTGCCTCACCCGGATAATTGCATGTACTAAAAAGCTATTTACATCCTTTAACCTATCAACCCTTACATGTTTAATGATGAGCAAGCATCCAGAGAACGGGCGCCTGATTGCGTAGAGGGCTGTAAAGCCGCTGCTAGCAATTGCCATGTATATATACATACATTTTTGTTGCCTCGTACCAGGGCATTCTTTTCCTTTCTAAACATGAATAATCACTCGGCCCATAAGTGACAGGAAATGAAACATCCTTTTCCAATCTTTTTTTGCTTTATTTCTTTGGACGCTCTTGTGTCGTCACAACTTATTACTCATCTACACATGTGACGCAACCATATCACTTGTGTAGGAATGGAAGGAAACAATGAGGTGAAAGGCCATACCCCATGTAAATATAACCACGTATGACGCAAGTCCATATCACACGCGATAATCAGTGGAGGCAACCATGTTTTGCCTCAGATTAATAAGCCAATAAGGATTGCATCTTGTACGGCGAAAGACCATGCCATGCACCATACACTTAATCGACCTCCGTGACGCAAGTCCATATCACAGAGACAAGTATAAGAGAAATATGGGTAACCAGAGCGAAAGTCCATGCTATGGTTTCCGGTCATCATGGATGTTCTATTGCGGCCGTTGTGTTATCACGGCGCCAGCCAATAAAATCACCCATAATCTTCCTTGTTTTGTAGCGAAAGTCCATGCTACTTCTCAAGGGGAATTTGTCAACTCTATTGCGGCTGTTTTGATTGCGCCCGCCAGCCAATAGAATTGAAGGGTTTTCACAGATCCACGGGAACCGCTATGGTATGCTTCACTTTGCTCCCAATCGAGGATGTTTATCAATTCTACCCGGCCATTTAGCTGTTATGGCGCTGGTGATAAAATTGAAGGGTTTCACAGATCGCAGGAACCGCTATGGTATGCTTCCTTTGCTCCCGCTGAATATGCAATCCTTTTGGCGAATGCCTTTTTTTTCAAAGCAAAGTAGGAAGGAAATTCTTTCTTGTCAAGCATTGTATAGTTGGATTGGAGGATTTTTTTTTTTTTTAAAAAAATGTTGGCTTCCCATTAGTCATCAAGCTATGTGGTTCCGCTAACAAGTCCACAAGAGAACTCAACCTCGGGGATGGTGTGCATGATATCCTTGCTTGTGATCGTGATTAAGGACAACATGTTTAGAAGATGTTCCCGAAACCTTGGGAACTTCTTTGATCTGTCACTTCAGCTAGAATGAGTCATCAACCCCGTACTCCTCAAGAGACATTGGGTATGGCTGAGATGGAATGGTTTTATGGGTGTAAACAGCTTGGAGATGCCTCACTTTTTTGCGAGGGTGGTGGAAGGTGGTCACTCTCCAAAGACAACCGGGTGCTCTTTTGACTAACTTGAGCTTGAACATCGATTTTTTTTTGACATGTCCATTGATTTTCTTGGACATTTTGACTTGTCCATTGATTTGCTTGGACATTTTGCATTGACATCTTGTAACTTTTCTTGGAAGCTACCTTCAAGGCTTTCGAGATCTCACCTTCCACACTATGTAAAACTAGACCTCGCGGGCATTTCTTTTTTACAAGTCCCTTGTTGAAATGTTGGGGTGGCAAGAAGCCGCACTAATTGCACCTCAACTTTTGTTGGGGCAGGTAGCCCTTTCATGCTCTTGTTCCTATAGTCTTCCCCATATGTGGATGGCTCACGGACGTGGCGAGAGGTAGTACGGGGTATATCTGATTTCATGTTGACCTTAGATCGGGATCAAATTAACCTTCAATGTTCAGTCCCACACACTTAACATGTGCCTTTGTGCATTGTGTTGGTTGAGGATCTTGCCTGTTGTTGAGCTCTCGAGTGGACAAATCTTAAGTCACCAGCTTGATGATGTTTTGGGAAGTCGTTTTATATGGGCAACTTGACGCCCTTGCTGTTGTTTCGAAAGAGGAAACAAAAAGGAGACTAAGGAGCTACATCCTACCTTTCATTTGATTTAACAAAGGAGGGGTGTAGTGGTTCCTTAGTGCAATTTTTTTTCAAATAAAATATTTTTTAAGGTATCGGCCATTGATAGGAGGCATTGGCCGGGCGCCCGCATGATCAATCAATTGGTAGGCTCCTCCATCGTAGACTTGCTCTACAACATAGGGCCCTTCCCATTTTGGGTCAAATTTCCCTTTGCTTTTGGACAGGATAATGGGTCGTCGAAGTGCTAGCACCGGGTCTCCCTTCTTGAAGACTCTTGGTCTTACAAGCTTGTCATATGCTTGTGACATGTTTGCGATAGAACTTGAGGTTCTGTAGCGCATCCAGGCGACGTTCTTCAAGTGCATCTAGCTCTTGGAATCTGAGGCGAACTTGTTCATCTTGCGTAAGATCATCATGGATGGTGACTCGAAGTGCCGAGAGTTCCACCTCTAGTGGTAATACGGCTTCTGTGCCCAAACACCCGTGAATCACGGAGTTGACTGGGTAGGCGTTAGGGACGGTGACACGATACGCCCACAAGGCTTCATGCAAGCGGTCATGCCAATCTCGCTTGTGCTTTGTGACTTTGTTTTTCTTCGAATCCCACCAAGCGTTTTGTTGAAGGCCTCTGCGAGGCCATTTGCTTGAGGGTAATAACCGGTGGAGCAGTTCCACTCAATCTTGTATTTGCTTGCAAATCTAGCTATTTTGGTAGATGTAAAAGCTTTTCCGTTGTCGGACGTTATTCGCGAGGTATGCCAAAACGATAGATGATGTGTCGTTCAAGGAAGTTGATAACATTCTCGGACTTGACCTCTCTTAATGGAATTGATTCAGCCCATTGTTGACACTTCTTATCATATAAATTTATTAATTAAATAAACATGAGAAAGGGGTATAAATCATAATAACAACCTAGAATAGGGTGTCACTAACATATTTCCACCTGTTTTGGTAAAGTTGTGAATTGCAGGGACTAAACGAGAGAAAAACACCGAGAATTCGCGAGCCGCATGCGACTACGCGACGTAATGCAATCCAACTCCAAGAAAACATCATCTAGAAGACTCCGGAAGCCCGACGCGCCGGCGGGACGGAGTGGGCCACACTGCGGGCCGGCCGCCCAAATACTAGGCCGGTCGGCCTCCCCTTCGCCACGTCGGCCCGCCTCCCGAAGCTTCTCCAACCGCCTCTAAGACGCAATCTAATCCGCTCGTTTAATGTCGGTTTGATCCGAGGGCGGCGGTGGAGTACGAGTTGTATCTAGGTCAAACCACGGCACCTCCTCCGGGACTATATAAGGAGACCCCTAGACCCCCTTTCGGATCATCAAGTTCTCAAGTTCATCAACGGCGCTTCAAGATCCAAGTCATCAATCCCACGCTCTAGAAACACCGCTTTAGGAAGAGTAGCAATCAAGATTAGATCTAGTAGGAAGGGAGAAATCCGCTCGACCGTCGGAGGCCGGCTCAAGATGGGGCCTCGTTCTTGTAAGTTCTTCATTGTAAGTAGTCTTCACGTTCGGACACGTTCTTAATATGAATATCTTGATCATGTTTATATTCGAGATTATTTGTTCTAGTGTTTACTTTGATTACACATTTAGCATAGTTGAATTACTATTATGTTAATGCATGGATTCGTATAGCGCTCATCTATTAATATTATGGGTGAGTGGTAGAGACGATGTAATCGTGGTGATTAGATCTTATTTTGCTGCGTTTGCACCCTATATCTTGGGTCGTGTGGTAGATCGTGGTGGTGACGGCACCATTGAGTCCTTTGCAATCCATCCCCGTATGTAGGACTAGCGGATGATATTATTCGGGTTGTTCTAAGTTTCGGCCTTAGTCTTCACGGATTATGTCCTCATGTGTGGATTTAATTAGTCTTTCTTCGATGATTGTTAGATGTATTGCACTAATCAAGTAGATCCTAACTTATAGTTTAGAGTTACATATTGGAGTTTCTAATGCTAGCTAGCCTATGAATTGCTATCGATCCCTTTGTTTGACACTTTCTACTTGCACACCTGGATATGACTTGGTTGAATCTATTTATCAGAACTTTTATCATTATCTTTATTGTGAACTTTGATCCCTGTTTATGTAATTGATAGATTTAATACTTAAGCTTTGCATACGAGAGATGATTAAGATGTTTAGTACACACATGCATAGTTAATTCATGATAATAGACTTCTTTCCCTGTGGTAGAATATAAATTCAATACCTGGTTCTTACTCCTGGTTAAAATGCTACAATGGTATATTCATATCTGTGCGCTTGCGGATACCCAGTTTATTTATTCACTTATTGAGAAGTTTATCAAGGCATAGTACGAATATTTTATTCTTTGCATATTAGTAGTTTAACTATAGGGATGACAACCTTTTCAAGATATGCTATGAGCGCAATGAATTATTTCTTTTAGTTTTATCCGAAGCAACATCGATATTTATTTTTGATGCCATTGCTAGTGATAGGTTTATATCTGTTTCTAGTTAGTGACGTTAGAAATACCAACAAGCATTTTTGGCGCCGGATTCTTGTTTCGGGAAAGAAAGTCTTTAGCCAAATAAAATACAAATATAGGAATAACTTGCATGCATCTCTCTCACGCATTGTAAAGTATTAAATTTATCACTAATTGCTTAAACAGGTTTACCCTTGTTATTATTCTTTCTATCTATTTCGGGTAATGTATGAATATGAATCTTCACGAAAACTTCGTTTCCGATCCGGAAAAACTCTTGAAACAGGCAAGATCTAAGTTGAAGTCTCGACCCAAGATCGTCGCCTCGGGAAGACTCCTCCAGCGTGCGCGAAGCTTAACACCCGTGTTCGGTAATGGCGAACAAGACCCTCCGCGAGTACTGCGACCGACCTACGGCCAACATCGGCAGGGGCGGCGGTCGATGTGGGAGACAAAGCTTTTGAGCTCAAGCCCGCACTCATCAACATGGTACAAGCTAGCCAATTCTGTGGAAAAGCCCATGAAGATGCCAATGCTCACCTACAACACTTCCTAGAGATGCGTGGCACCTTCACCATCAAAGATGTCTCAAGTGATGCAATCCTACTGCCGTGCATTTCCCATTCTCACTCTTGGGACGGCGAAGCGTGGTTCTACGCCAACAAAGACAAACTCACTACTTGGACACTTTGTTCTACTGCCTTCTGGCAAAGTTCTTCCCTATAGGCAAAACCAACGCCTTACGGGGGAAAATCTCAAGTTTCCAAAGCAGAACAACACGGCGAATCCGTTCGAGGCGTGGGAGCGCTTCCAAGACTACATCATCGAATGCCCACACCATGGAATGGAGGCGGCTACTCATGCGGACCTTCTATCACGGGCTCAACAACAACACCCCGTGAAACCATGGATCTGCCGCTTTGGAGGTGCTTTCACGTCCCTTACAACGAATCAAACTCACCGACCTTGTGGAAGATGGCGTCAAACCAAGCTTGGAATGAGGACCGTCAACCCCGCAAGAGAGAGAGGGGAATGCACCAGCTGAAAGAGGTAGACATGCTGTCTGCCAAAATGGACCTAATCATGAAGAAGCTTGAAGACAAAGCTCCCGAGAAGAAGGAAGTCATGCAACTCTTCGATTCCCGCATGACATGTGAAGAATGCGGCAACACTTGGACACTCGGGCAGTCAATGTCCCGAAATGGAAGAGGACGTGAACTACATCAACAACAACAACAACAACAACCGTTATCGCCCCCGAATCAAGGATGGAATCAACAGAGACCCAACTACCAAGGTAACTACTCTCGGTAACTATCAAGGTAATAACTCTTTCAATAATTTTCCACCTTTAGAGAGTTAGTACAAAACCAAGGTAGACTCATGGATAATCTGTCTAAGAAGTTAGCTTCCAATGATAAAATGCTAGAAACCATTAGTGCTAAAATGGAAAGCTTTTCTTACGCAATAAAGAACCAAAGATAGCTTTAATAAAATAATAGAATCTCGGTTATCTCGGTGGCTTTATCTGCTCCTATGCCTAACCCAGGTAAGATTCCGGGCCAGCCGAAAGAATTAGAATCTGCAAATCTTGTCGATGTCTACTATGCAGGTATTCAGACCAAGGATGCACAAGAAGGACCTAAGTGGACTGATTTGGGGCATGCAGCTAAGAAAGGAGATCGGGGAGACCGGTCATCACCATTAGGATCGGGCGCCCGCACCTACGACGACTTTCTGCGACTTTGGCTCAAGTGTCAACATTATGCCTAAGGTAAGCCTTGAGCCAGGTTCAAATTTATTATATACAACCATGTGCCTACAACTTGCGGATCGGTCGCTATGCTACCCAGGGGATCCTAGAAGACGTTTGTCTAAACATCGGTAAGCTCTATGTGGCCACCGACTTCGTGGTGGTCTGGATACGGGCAAAGGTAAGAACGCCCCGATCGTGCAGGACGCCCTTTCCTTGCCACCACCAAGGCCATCATCTCGCCGACACCGCGAAGATCGTCTTCACGAATCAACAAACGAGAGGGAGAGATTCAGCGCAAACACAAGACCCTAGCTCCCCCCGTTCCACGTGCCACTACCGTACCACGAGATACACGCACCGGTACGTGCCGAGGAGAGGACAAGAAGAAGAAGCAAGAACAAGAAGAACCGTCAACCTCGACCACACGTGGAGCAAGTCTTGATGATCAATCAAGTTGCAACGAACGCAAGACTCGGCGCACTCCACCACAACTAGAGAAGCTAGGCGACCACGAGTTCCATCAATTCACCGCTCCATCAATCAATGGAACTTCCGGCAAGTTGTCTACGATACGGGATCGGGCATCAACTTAATGTCAAAGGTAACGTATCAATTGATATATGGTAATCTGCCTTTGTGCTCCACCTATGTAATCTTTGCGAGATGGCGGACCAATCACACCGATTCGGAAGGTATTGCACGAAACGCCCCCCCGTCAAGATCAAAAGGCGCTATGTCCTCACCGACTTTCTAGTCATGGATATGGGAGAAGAAGAACAAGATCCTCCCATAGTACTTGGAAGACCGTTCACGAACACTACAAGAACCATCATCTACATCGGGACGGGCGAGATCCACTTCCAGTTTCAAGGTAAAAAGAGATATTTGTTTCTTCAATACTTACACTAACAATGAACAGCCCCAAGAAAGACCCAAGGGTCGAAGCGTCTCCCCGAGACTACAACGAAAAGCTGGACTCAAAGATGAAGGACATTAAGAGAATAGAGAAAGACATCAAGGAAAAGTATACTCAGCTCCTACCCATCTTGAACTCAGACCGGCTACACCCGAGAGGTCTCCACCAAAGAAGCAATCCGGAAGAAGAAAGAAGTCGCGCCCACCAAGAAGAACAACAAGAGTACATCTTCGGAGACCAAACCATCGCAGGCATCACCAATCGAACAATCGACTTCCACGGCTACCGTCTATGCCACCCGTTGAAATCCTTGAAGGACCCTTACCAAGTACAACATTTACACGAGGGCCCATAGGCGACACCACGCCATGGGAGTAAGTGCTCTAAACTCTCGCCGAGAGGTAACTTCGGTATTTATCTCGCATATTTAATTTTCGCAAAGCATATTTCAATTAGCATATTTCCTTTAGCATAATTACTCTTTCTAAATCTGCATTTGAGAAAATCATAAAAATATGTTTTTTGCATTTGCATCAGTCTCCTAAAGCCCCATGCAAGCACTCCTTGCTATGGTGACATAAAAATAAAAATACAAAAATATTGCACTCATATGTTTTGCATTAGCATCCCTATTGCATAGAAAAATTCTCAAAAAATATGTGGACACATGAAGGTCCACACCTTTTTTATATAAAAATCCAAAAAGAAGTGAGCACATGAAGGCTCACAATAACATCCTAGAATTTGTTCCTTCGGGTATGTGCGAAATTAATATTAACGGGGAGAACATTAAAGGAGACCTTTAAAAGAGGAGCAAGCTCCAAGGATGAACAAAGGACTACTTCAAGATCAAGCTTGGGGAGAGCACCCCCGTTTACTACGATAAGTATCACTATCTTATGTCTTAAATATTAGCTAGTTATATATTTGCTTAGAGTTAATGAGTCTTAAATAAAAGTCTTAGTGTTAAAGAGTCAAATAAATGCTAGATCTTTGCTAGATTGCTTTCTTCCTATTAATTATGATCTTGATGATATATGCTAAGGAAATGATGAATAGTTGCTCTCGCCTTAATTCCTCTTAAAAGTACTTACACTTTGGACTTAGATTCTCCGAAACTTTAAATGCTTAATTTTGCTCTAAACCCAATACACTGTGGGAAGCACATGCTTAACCCGAGTCTTAGCATAAAGATACATGAAAAGTTGAGTCATTTTTTATCATATTCCTAGAGATACTTGATTTCTGGTTTTTATCTTTGAAAATTATAAAATATTACATGATGAGTTCCTTAGCTATGACCCTTAAGAGTTTATCATTCGCATCAAGATCATCCCACTCCACTAAATACGCTTCTTCTAACCCTAAGTGCGCACCCCCATACTCCATCACCGCTAGCCATAATTATAAAAATAAACTCTTGCAATCTTTGGATATGTCTCTCTCGGTGTTTTTATGCCAAATAGAGGCTGGGCTACATTCAAAAAAAAAAGAAAAAGAGAAAAAGAGAAAAGAAAAATAAATATTTAGAGAGAAAAGTGAGACGAGAGAGGGAGAGTAAGGACAAAAGTCATATTAGGCGAGAAGGGCCTACCTCCTAATAAAAAAAAAATATATTTAGAGATGAATAATGGACACGTGTCCAAGGGTGAGTAGGGCCCACATCTCTAAGGAGAGAGAAAAATAGACACAAGTCCAGGGCAAAGCCCACCTCTCCAAGAATGGACAGCCCAGTGCCTTAGCAATTTTTAGAAAGAGAGATATAATCCAAGATGCTAGAAAAGAAAAATATTAGAAAAAGGCTATTTACTACCTTTCATCCTCATCCACTTCGCCACTATCATCCCACTATGTATGTCCTACCACATGTGTAACTCTACTACCACTATCTACTTAAGAGGGTCATACATAGGATCTCGAGTTTCTTTTGAAAAATATTGCAAAACCCCGGGATGATAGTTGATCAAAGAGCTTGAAACATGGTACTTAACTTGATTGTTCTATCTTTTAATTGCTTATGATTCGTGAAAAGGCTACACCCTATGGTAAACAGGTATGAGAGAGCAACTGGTTAAGAGGAGAATTTATTTCGATAAATCTGATTAGCTTACGAGGTATGAAAGCGTAGTAGCAACTCCCCGATCCTACTATAGCATATAGCTTTGCTAGGGACTAGCAAAGGGTAAGCTTGGGAGAGTTTGTTGACACTTGTTATCATATAAATTTATTAATTAAATAAACATGAGAAAGGGGTATAAATCATAATAACAACCTAGAATAGGGTGTCACTAACATATTTCCACCTGTTTTGGTAAAGTTGTGAATTGCGGGGACTAAACAGAAAAACACCAGAATTCGCGAGCCGTACGACTACGCGACGTAATGCAATCCAACTCCAAGAAAACATCATCTAGAAGACTCCAGAAGCCACGACGCGCCGCGGGACCCAGAGTGGGCCACACTCTGGGCCGACCGGCCCAAATACTAGGCCGGTCGGCCACCCCCCTTCGCCACGTCGGCCACGCCTCCGAAGCTTCTCCAACCGCCTCTAAGACGCAATCTAATCCGCTCGTTTAATGTCGGTTTGATCCGAGGGCGACGGTGGAGTACGAGTTGTATCTAGGTCAAACCCTGGCACCTCCTCCGGACTATATAAGGAGACCCCTAGACCCCCTTTCGGATCATCAAGTTCTCAAGTTCATCAACGCTTCAAGATCCAAGTCATCAATCCCACGCTCTAGAAACACCGCTTTAGGAAGAGTAGCAATCAAGATTAGATCTAGTAGGAAGGGAGAAATCCGCTCGACCGTCGGAGGCCGGCTCAAGATCGGGCCTCGTTCTTGTAAGTTCTTCATTGTAAGTAGTCTTCACGTTCCAGACACGTTCTTAATATGAATATCTTGATCATGTTTATATTCGAGATTATTTGTTCTAGTGTTTACTTTGATTACACATTTAGCATAGTTGAATTACTATTATGTTAATGCATGGATTCGTATAGCGCTCATCTATTAATATTATGGGTGAGTGGTAGAGACGATGTAATCGTGGTGATTAGATCTTATTTGCTGCGTTTGCACCCTATATGCCGGGTCGTGTGGTAGATCGTGGTGGTGATAGCACCATTGAGTCCTTTGCAATCCATCCCCGTATGTAGGACTAGCGGATGATATTATTCGGGTTGTTCTAAGTTTCGGCCTTAGTCTTCACGGATTACGTCCTCATGTGTGGATTTAATTAGTCTTTCTTCGATGATTGTTAGATGTATTGCACTAATCAAGTAGATCCTAACTTATAGTTTAGAGTTACATATTGGAGTTTCTAATGCTAGCTAGCCTATGAATTGCTATCGTCCCTTTGTTTGACACTTTCTACTTGCACACTGGATATGACTTGGTTGAATCTATTTATCGAACTTTTATCATTATCTTTATTGTGAACTTTGATCCCTGTTTATGTAATTGATAGATTTAATACTTAAGCTTTGCATACGAGAGATGATTAAGATGTTTAGTACACACATGCATAGTTAATTCATGATAATAGACTTCTTTCCTCGTGGTAGAATATAAATTCAATACGGTTCTTACTCCTGGTTAAAATGCTACAATGGTATATTCATATGCGTAAACTGCTTGGATACCCATTTATTTATTCACTTATTGAGAAGTTTATCAAGGCATAGTACGAATATTTTATTCTTTGCATATTAGTAGTTTAACTATAGGGATGACAACCTTTTCAAGATATGCTATGAACTGCAATGAATTATTTCTTTTTAGTTTTATCGAAGCAACATCGATATTTATTTTTGACGCCATTGCTAGTGATAGGTTTATATCTGTTTCTAGTTAGTGGCGTTAGAAATACCAACACCCATCTTGAAAAATAATCGGTGGGCGCTAAGATAAAGCGATGGCCCCGTGAAGATGGTGGCTCAATCATGCCAATCACATCAATGCCCCAAGCATCAAATGGCCATGAAGGTATGGTTGGGTGAAGAGGAACCGGTGGTTGGTTCTTGAAGTCCCCGTGTATTTGGCAGTTATGACAAGACCATGCTATTTTGATGCAATCAGCCATCATTTCTGGCCAATAGCATCCCATGATAGTTTGATACTATGGTACATCTTTGGCCCACTTTGATGTCCACCACACACTCCAGAATGAACCTCTTTAAGGGCTTTATCAGCCTCTTCTCGAGAAAGGCATCGAAGGGGTAGTTCATGGCCAAAGGAACGCCTATACAACACACCTGCTTTGAAGATGTAAGACGGAACACGTCGTTGAAACTGACGACGTTCAATAGGGTCACTTGGAAGTATCCCATGTTTGAAATAGTCGAGGAAAGGTTTTCGCCAATCTTGATCACGAACATTGGTTGTAGTCACAATGTTCACATCACCATTTTCAGGGATGAGGTCAAGTACTGCCGGGAGGAGCCATCTTTCGTCTATTTTTATCTTTGCTTCCCCATCCGGAAGGGCGAAGGAAGCCGCAAGTTTGGCTAAAGCATCAGCAGATGCGTTTCTACTTCGAGGGATATGACTGATTTGGATGTGCTCAAACTTGTCCATGAGCTTGCATGGGGCCGCATGGTATGACTTTAATTCGGGCTTACGAACTTCATAGATGCCATTCACTTGCCTCACGATGAGTTGAGAGTCCCCGTATGCATGTAGGACACAAATGTCCATGGAGAGGGCTATATTAGTAGCCCAAAGATGAGACTCATATTCTGCTTCATTGTTGGAGCATTCCTCTTTAAGCAAAGAGAATGAGTGGTACATTGTATCTCTTCGAGGAGTCTTGAATACTATCCCCACGCCTGCTCTTCTTTTCGGCGTCTTATCAGGTCTATATTCAGTGCGGGCCGCTCCATCAAAGTATATCTTCTCAAGGGCGTCAACATTGACTTCAAACACTTCTTCATCTAGGAGGTCCATTACCAATGGGTAGTCTTCTAGGACCAGATGCGCAAAGGAAATCCGCCAAGGCTTGCCCTTTGACAGCCTTTTGTAGTACATAAGTTATGTCGTACTCCATCATGAGTAAAGCCCACTTGCCTATATCCTTCCAGTGAGGACTAGTTGGCTAAGCACATACTTAATAGGGTCTGCTCTCGCAATGAGTTTAACCTTATGGAATAGTAAATAGGGCCGCAATTTCTTTAGGGCGAATGTGAGTGATAGGCATAGTTTTTTTTTCAATTGGGGAGTAGTTGCATTCAACCCCTACCATTGTGTGGCTCAGGTAGTAACATGCAACATTGTTCCTTCATCATTATTTTGAGCAAGTAGGGCACCGCCAGAAGCAGATTGTGCCACTATGTATGGGTGCCCTTTCTATTGAAGTTGGAGCTTGGAAGGTGAAAGCCTCTTTTTGTTTCTTGCAAAATGTGGCCCAATGGCACAATGGTGAGTGCACATCAAGAAGGCATAAAAGTGACACTAGAAGGCCATAGGTATCATAAGGGAGCAGGGGCATGGTGATGCCCCTAGTATTGTTGATGTAGAAGGCGATGCCACTAAACCATTGCATTATAGGAGGCAAGGGATGCATGATGACTCTCCCAAAGTCGTTGATGTAGAAGTGATGCCAGAAACCATCAGCATATCATATAGGACTAGGGAGGCATGGTGATGCCCCAATTTTGTTGATGTGGAAGGATAGTGGGACGCCTTCCCTATGTTTGTTGTTGAAGAAAGCTTCGGGTATGTTGGGTAATAGACCCGGGTACAAGAGGGCTCGATGTAGTAGCTCGATCCCATAAATGGTTGGGCACCATAACTCACGGTGGCATCAATAACCATCTCCATCACAATAGAGGCAAAATCATCTTTCGAGCAAGTATGATTTAGATGGCGGAGGTCCATGCACACCCGGACTTGCATTTTCTTTTGTCATTGGTGCTATATCGTGAGCCATCAGGGATATTCTACTTCTTTTAGAAACCCATCAATAGTTGGCCACTATGTCATTTTGTGATCTCGGTCGGCAGCGACACATCAATTGTTCATTTATAGGGCGATATTGAGAATTTATCACCAACATATGCATGAGTGGCAACACTTGGGTCTAGACTAGTCTCATCTCCATGTAGGACCATGCAAATAGTTTTGCTTTAAAATTTGGCTATATTCTTCAGGTTCCTTGGGCAAGAGGGTGGCGCTCATGAGGGTGGGCCATGTATCTTTACCACTCCCAAGGTTTATTTCAACCAACACTATGGTTATGTGTTGTACATCATCTTTTACTTGTCTCAGGAAGGAATTACATTTTTCACATACCCATGAGAAGCCACCATAGACATTTTTTACTTCATGGCATTGTTGCTCATTTCTTGGGCAGGTGGTAAGTTGCCCTAGTTGTCAACAACTTGAAGCTAGTAGTGGCGTCGAAGCTTCTAATGACGACTTTGATAAAACAAGCTAGTGGGTTGAAGCTCCCAATAGCGGGGTGTGAGGTTCCATGTCCATGATTGGGATGAACCATCTAACCTTGATTGTTCCAGGTGCATTTTAACAAGGTGTAAGATTTTTTGTCGGGTGACCCTCATGTTTAATTTCTAGGGCTCAATATGATGAGCTCCTCAGCTTGGAGGATGGAGTGCACAGTACAATCAAGTACTTCATCCCTACCCAGGAATACATTTGCATTGGTGTGGTGCACTCGTGGTTTTAGATGAGGGATTACATTTTTCCACTTCATCTTCCTTTGAGGGCCACCTTCGGGATGCCCCCAGCTATTTGACTTATACAAGGAAAATCTAGGTGCTTTGGCCCAGCTCAACATGAGAAATATACATATTTTAGAATGGTGCCTTGGAATGCCCGGTTGTTGGATTTATGTTGGGCAACTTTAGGTGCTTGCCCCTAGCTCTAGAGGTGAAATAGCAACCTTGCTTCACCTTTTTAGGGCAACCTTGGAGATGCCCCCGGCTATTAGGCTTGTACATGGCAGACTTGAGAAAACTAAGTGGATGCACCCGCTTTAAAGGGAATCGACAACCTTACTTTGTCATCTTTTGAGGGCTATCTTGGAGATGCCCCAGCTATTGGGTTTGTACAACTCAACATTAGGTGCTTAACCCATGTATTATACATATCTTTAGATGGGTGCTTTAGAAATGCTCCCGGTTGTTGGACTTATAAAGGGCAACCGGGAGATTGCCCCTGACTTTAGAGGCTAAAACAAAGAACCAGCTTCACCTTGTTAGGGCAACCTTGGAGATGCCCCCAGCACATGGGCATGAAGAAGGCCAGATATTTGAAGGCATGAAGAAGTCGCCAACTCTTAGGCTTGTCAAGGACAGTTGCCTCAACTTCAGGATGAGAAAAAGAATAGTGACCTAGTCACATCAAAGCCACCTTAAAGGGCTAGAGGTTAAACAACTTTTAGCTCGAGGCGTGTTTCATTTTCTTCCACTATTGAAGTTATGTAATCTTTGAGGTTGCTTGTTGTGTTTCTTGAACCTCGAAGGTTGCCCCCAATACTTGGGCAAAACTAGCCCACAGTGAGAAATGTGTTTTCTCATAGAAAATAGTTGTCACCTTTGGACTACAAGACAAACTTGGGTAGCATGTACCGCCAACTTGGTCCCTATCATGACATCGAGATGGTCTTTGGTTGACCCATTCACAACAGTGCCCACAATTGTTTGAGAAATGATGAATGTAAGTTTTTGCATTTCTCACTCTTCGTGCTTGAGGGGCATGTACTTATTGGCCATTGTTGGGGCCAAGTTATTTCACAATACTCGCGATATTTGACTTGTCTTTGGGAATGGTATTGCCTCCATCTTGATCTTTTGCTTATGATTCTAGCATGCTTATTGGACAAAGCAAATTTTTCATGGGCATTGGGAGAAGGAGCATCACCGAAACTGGTGTGATCATACCACTCATTTGTTTGCATGTGATTTTTTTTTTGTGTGCGGCATGAGGAGAGCAGCTTCGCGTGTAGGTGATGCTAAATAGAGCTTCTTGAAATTTTATGATGATTCTCCCATTCGTGGCTGAGCAATCAATAGAGTATAGATGCATATTTAGCTAGCGTCCCTCCATAACTTCATCTTGAGTAATGCAAGATTCCATTTGCATTGAAGCCCCGACATGACTAGTTGACTTGGACCTTGACAAAATGCCTCGAGGGACTCTTGATCATAAATAAGGTCCTCATACGTTTTGTCGCCTTGGCATGTAGCTGGGCATATGTATTATGCCACAAGTGAATATTAGGACAATTATAGAAGTCCCAAATTGTATCATACGAAGGGCTCTAGGGCTGTCAAAATAGGCAAGCATACTTGCCCAAAAACAATAGCCGGCTCAACCTCTTGCACTTGAAATTTTCATCGGCAAAACATGTAGATCTCAAGAGACGACAATTTTTTTTTGACCATGAGCATAGCGAAGATGGGAGGAGAACCATGTCCCACCGGGCGTGCCATTTTGTTTCGCCAGAAAAATCGTTAAGGGCGGATCTCTCTGTGTTTCGTGGGTCATACTACTTAGTACTATTAAGCGCGGGCGTGCCAGTATACATCCGTATACAAATAAAGTAAATGTGCAGTAAGACACGAGTGACAAAAATTCAGGGAAATATCACTTTATTATTCATCACAGAATTACAAAGTACAATTTCCCACTTTAACATATATTTGCACCGAGCCTCATCCGACAATCAGGGGATTGTGTGGCTTCTGGTTCCTGGGGCCTCGGAAGGCTGCCAGTTAATTACATCCACGGTGTTAGGCCGCGGAACACCTCCGATTAAGCTATGCTGATGGTCATCATTGTCATCTCTGAATAAACAAAGAGTTGTCTCCGTGTATATGCATAAGCACAAATGAATGAAATGGTGAAATGCTAGAGCCTCGTCGGCCTCTAGCAAGGGTATTCAGCCTCGCCATGCGGAACCCATAATGAAGTCAAGTGTTCGGCCTCGTCGGTCACGAACAAACAATTCCGGCCTCGTCGGTCGCGGAAAAGAAACGTCCCAGCCTCGTCGGTCTGGGGGAGAAATGACTTCATATGGTTCACCGGCCTTGACAGTGCTGAAACCACGGTTGATGGTGAATGGGAGACTTATGCTCATGTGACACTCTGGAGATCACTCCTCGTAAACTTCTGAGTTCCTTGTCGTGACACTTAGTTGTCTGCCGATTCATATGAACTCGAGTATTTTATCATGCCTCAGAATCATGTGCATCAAGTGTCGGGCCTGTCGGAGCCCATATCTTGGATAGATCAAAATTGGGTCGTCAATTAGCCAAGCAATATACATATCATCAAAGCTGGCCTGTGAGATCTGGCCAAGCTTATACTTTGCACATACAACATTTGCACGGAACTGGAGACTCTTTTCTATCTTCTTCTTTGCCATATATATAGTAATGTATATTATTTAACTCAGCTGGCTTCAAGTGTCTGCTCGCCAATTTCTTTATGTACATGTTGCAACGTAGGATTGCATGGCAATGTAGCTTTCTCTATTGGCATTCATGCCGTGTATTGTACCAGTATACATACACAAGGTTGCTCATGCCGAGAGCTTGCCAAGGTGAAGGTCGTCATCATCAAGCCGCACTGCTCTGCAGCCCCGGTGACCTTGCTTGTCGTTCCGGCTGTCGCTGAATTCTCTGCCGAAGAACATTGTATTTGCCACAGCCGTGGATGCATCATGGCAATGTATTTGGGCGTCACTTCTCTGGATGTCGGTCGAGGTTGTGCCTTCACCGGGCTGCCATAAGTGCCGAGGTTTTACAGACTCATCGTGTAGCCCTGCCGGGCTACCCCGATGGTCACACCGTTGTTTCTTCTTGGCTGATATGCTGTTTGTCGTCTTGACTTGTTTGTTGCAGCCTTGCCGATGATCTTGACTGCTATCTTGCTTGCTTTTCTTTGCTTCTATCTTCTCGTTCATGCCTTGTTCTTCTCTTGATTTGCTATTCTTCCTTGCTTCTAATCATCATCTTGCTGCTACACCGATCTTGTTTGCCATTTTGCTGCTGCCATGGTGCTCTCACTGGGACGACGTTGCTTCAATTTCTTCTTCTTCATTGCTATGTTGATCATCGCTGGATTCATAGCTGAGTCGAGCTTTATTGAGCTGAAGAGAGTGCTTCTGCCGGGCTGCCCCGTTGTCGTGAATGTGTCATGCTGCCGATCTTTGCTGCCACTGACGATCTTGCCGCCAATGCCAATCTTGCCACTGCACATACGCCCTTGCCGCCGGGCCTCAATACGGCACACTGCATGCTTGCCGGGCGTAGTCATCACTGGTGCAGGAGTAGCTGATCTCTTGATGTACGGTTGCCGTCAGCACACGTCGTTACTCCGGCGTCATCGGGACTCGTTGGCTGAACTTGAATGTATACACGACCTACACCACAGCCATGCACAGATATATAACAAGATAATCAAAATACATAAAGGATCTCACCTTCGAAGTGAGCTGCCATGGTGTCGTTGATGTCAAAGGATGAAAGCCAACGGCGGTAGTGCGTGCGTTCTGTAGACGTCCGGCTCGTCGGCGAGGATGTGGACCAGCTGGCTGGAGACGATGAAGTAGAGGTTCGGCTCGCTGGAGACGATGTGGAGGAGCTCGCCGGAGACGACGAGGTTGACGGCGAGGGGAGTCGAGGACGTCGCTGCCGCGCTTGCCGGAGAAGATGAGGTACTCGGTGATCTTGATGACGGCGAGGAGGTCGACGTTGTCGTTGCTTTGGTGGCCGGCGTTAGGTGCGTGTGCGTGCAGCAGCGTGGTAGCAGAATGGCGACGTGATGCTTGTGAGTGTGTTAGGACAGCAGCTTGGTCCTTTTGGCTGAGTGTCCCTCTTCAACGAGGAGAGCTGGCTTTCTTTTATAGGCCAAGAGCTAGGTAGATGGATGGAGGAGCGAAGGATGAGCATGGCCTCTGATCTATGTTTGTGAGCGAGCGGCCAGGACATGAAATGCAAGCGACGCCTTCGATCTCTTCTCCGACATAAACAACGGCAGACACGATGCATGTCCTTCGGAAGTTTGAATTGACCTTATTCGGTGGAGCTTGTTCCTTCACCCGCGTACCAATATTCCAGCAATTGCACAATGCGTGGCCAACCTTTGAGATCACCATGGCATGCTTGCATGGAGGCTCGTTTGAATTTATGAGCACCGCCTATTTTGAGCTGTGGCCGAAGTACAGGAGCTCTACCACACCTCTGCATGGTTCATGTTTGGCAGAACAAAGTATATGGTGCATGCGTCTTCTTGTAGAGATCCATTAGCTTATGCATTAGCCGTGAATCGTGTATATATATATATATATATATGACTTTGCAGCTATTTGGAAATAATTAAATGGGAATAATTAGCGGCACGCTAAATTATTTTGACCACACAAATTAATGGGCATCAGCAAGCCACACGTACGTGTGCCATCTAAATGTGGGCCATATGCATAAGCCCAATATTATGGTTAATTAGCCTTTGTGCTAATTGATGCATGGTCATTAGCCAACTCGTACAAATTTGAGGCCCAAATATTTATATAGGCTATTTCATAGTCATCATGTCATTGTCAGATTAGGCCTCATTTGACTCAAACTAAATAGGCCATGTAATAATATTACAAAATGCCAAAAATTCGTCTTACAACCCCTTTAATTTTTTCTGATTAAGATTCAACCGATGACAAGCCCCTTGTATTTATAGTCCGAGGGAGACTTGTATGCTAAGAAAATATCTAGGAGGTTTCCTTATAGATTGGAATACCTCTTGACAAAGTAATTTATTTCTTTCTCTAAATATTTATTCCCTAAATAGTTATTACTTAACGCGAAGAGAAGGATGACGATGCACCGCAGCAGGCGGCGGCGGCCGGCCAGGCGCGCGTGCGCCCTCCTCTTGGGCCTGTTGGGCTCTGTGCCCATGGTTCATGACATATAACTTATCATTTTTGTTTTCACATTACAGTTGGTTGTAATTTAATAAAATACCAACTCAACTATATGTCCATTTAAGGAGCCTAGGCATTAACCAAAATCTAATTAATAATACCCCGATTCCAAATTATAGGTCGTTCCAAAAAAATCTTAGAGAGTCAAAATATCAAGGTTGACCCAAATTATAGAGAAAATTACAAAGATTTGTGAAATCAAATAGGTATACTATAATTAACAAAGAATCCATTGGTACTTAGTTGGCATCGTAATTGTTATTATGTCATATAAATTTGGTCAAATTTGAAATGTTTTGAATTTCCAAGATTCTTGGAGCGGCTTACAATTTGGGATGGAGGGAGTAATAAATATAGATGGCCAAGCGGGCCGCCCGGCCGGCAGCGGCCCGGCACTTTGAAGCCCGGCACTATAAGGCCCGGCAGCCCTACCGGGCCGTGCCTACCGGCCACCGGGCGAAGGAAAGGCCAGGCACGGCCCTATGGCGGTCAGCCGTGCCGTGCCCGTGCCCGGGTCCAACGTGCCCACTCGTGCCTCGCGCTAGGAAGTTCTAAGCATCTAGCGTAGGCATGCGGGCCGCGCACGATGCCAAGCGGACCGGGAGATTCAATTCTTTAGGCCGCGCGCAATAACAGCGGCAGCGCCTTGGCTGCCGGCTCCCCTCCCGTCGGCGTCCTCCTCGGCCGGTGGGTGAGAGGAGCTGGCCTCCACGCCTGGCGATGGCTGTGGCGGTGCTTCCCGAGTTGGTGGTGTGTCCCCGGAGCTAGGGTTAGGGTTAGGTCTATATTAGGGTTTCGATGATGGCGTTGAGGCGGGCGGTCGTCATCCGGGGAATAATGTCCTCTCGCTCTCTTCCCGGTCTCGGCGGCGTTCGTCTCCGGCGCCGGCGGCGAGAGGGTGTGGAGGTAAGGTCCGCTCTTGGATCTTGTTTAGGAGTGTTTGTTTGGCGAGGTCTTTTTGCGCCTTGGTGCGTGGAGGCTCCCGGCCCCTACTTTTCGTGGATGCGGTGGTGGCTGCGGGTCTTACGGAAGATTGGTGGTTCGACCGATTCGGCTTCACCGTGATGGAGGATGCTATCGTCGGCTCCACCATCGTCGTTTCAACCTGGATAGTGATCGACGGATGGGCGTTCAGCGACTTCTTCGCCTTTTTGCGAGATCGGCGTCTTCGCAGTCCACCTCAACGTCGGCGGTTTCCTCCGGCTTTTGGTGCTTCAGGTTTGGCGGCGGCTGGTGGCGGCGGTCTTCGACGGAAACGGTTCTGGGCCGGTGTTCGATTCGGATGGGTCTAAGGGCCGCTTTGTAATTTTCTTATATGCTGGGGTTCTTATAGATTATAGGCGGGGTAGCTATCATCTCGTATCCTTATACGGTGTACTTGTATTGCTTTTCCTTTAATTAATACAGGTATACTTTATCAAAAAAAAAAAAATAAGTACAACACTATTTATAGATGATTTTGCCTTTTGTTCGTACATGGCTAAAAAGCATCGGGCCAAAATCGTGTTGGCCTATAAACCATGTCGCGTGCTCGGGCGGCACTACGGGCCGACATGGCGGCCCGTGCACGCGGCACTATGACGGGCCGTGCCTGGCCCTAGCCCTATGTGAGCGGGCGGACCGTGCTCGGGCGTGCTTTTTAGTGTCGTGTCCGTGCGGTCCATTGGACTCGGGCCAAATGGAAATTTATAGTAATAAAAAGCTTTTGAGCCACTGATTATAAAGATTTGGCGTTGTTTGAATGATAAAATAAGTCACATTCTCTTGGTATATCCACGGTGGACAAAAGTGATACATGAATTAAGAAGTCGTATGATAAATACTGAGTCAACTAATACAGACTGAAAAATGGGTATATCTACGGTGGACAAAAGAGATACAAAGAATTAAGAAGTCGTATGATAAATACTGAGTCAACTAATATAGACTGAAAAATGGGAATAATAAACTTGCACGTTCGCCATATGCGTTCACATTCTTTGCCTCACTGAACAGGTAGGTATCATGTAATTGAATTATCACATAAAGCAGATGAAGGATAAGCTGATTTATCTTCTGCACATTGGGATTCAGAGGGATCATCCAGAATACCACAATCTGAATGTAATGAACCAAATATTAGGGGGGGGTGGGCCATGGCCCATATGTGGTGCATGCAAGAGCACCGCCGCCAGGGCACAGGCGCGTGCGTGCCTGGCCGGCCGCCGCCGCCTGCCCGCGGACCGTCTTAGATCCTTCGCCGCCTCGTCGTTAAGTAATAATTATTTAGGGAATAAATATTTAGAGAAAGAAATAAATTACTTTGTCAAGAGGTATTCCAATCTATAAGGAAACCTCCTAGATATTTCTTAGCATGCAAGTCTCCTCGGACTATAAATACAAGAGGCTTGTAATTAGTTGAATCTTAAGCGAGAAAAATTAAAAGGGTAGCTACCTAAACAGCTTATCTCTTCAGCTCTCCAGCCCTAACCTCTCGCACGCTAGCACCGCCGCCACGCCGCCCACGCGCGCCGCCATCCGGCGCGCGGCGCGCCGCCCCCACGCCACCGCCACCATCTCCTCCTTCCCCACCAACGATCAGCAATCGGGTGTCAATTACGGCCCAATCTAGCGAATCGGCGGTGGTATCCGAGACCCGAGGCGATCAATGGCTCATGTCGGGGGCGATCCATCGCTAAGGAGGTCAACCGCATCATCGATGAGTACATCGCAGCCATGGAGGCCAAAGCCATGGAGGCAAATTCAGCCTCATCATCAGATAAGTACACCAACTTTTGCCCGGCGTACGCGCCTCCGGCGTCATCCGCCATCGCCGCCGCTCTCCGCCATGGGCGCCACCGATGGCGACGCCACATCTCACGGGGCGCCGCCACGTCACCCCCTCCAAGATCATTGACGCTGCAAGCAACGAGCACGCCTACCCCAAGGATGCCCCAGCTCCTGCGACCCAGATCAGATCAGATCAGGAGGCTACCACAGACGTCCACCAGCTGGTCGACGAAAAGCCTACCCAACTATGCCAACGTCTAGTGGCTACTGCAATGGCACAGATCAGTTTCCCGGTCACTACCAACACCCTCTTTGACATTGGGAACATCCGGAGTGCCAACATGGATGACAAGACGGCGTCACCTGACGTCAACATCGACGTCGCTAGTGTCGACATCGACGTCGCTGGGATCGACATCCTGGACGACACTGCCACCAAGGACACCAACGGCAACAACGCCTCTCCCAAGGGCGCCACCATCGACCACGACGCCCCTCGACACCGCCATGCCTACCATCGGCGACAATGACGTCGCCCACATGGGCGCCGCCAAAGGAGGGTACAACTACACCTCCCTGAGCGCCAACAACATCGACGCCAACGACGTCACCCCTGACGTCCTCGTTATCACCATGTCGATCATCGACAACATTAGCTCCAGCGAGGACGACTCTAGCACCAACACCACTAATGTCAACCCCAACGTGCTGAACATCAATGACGCCATCCCGAACACCTACGCCAACGCCGATGACAACGATGCCCCCAAGGGCGTTGCCAATGGCAAAGACGCCCCGCCCACGGGCGACAATGCCGTCCACTACGTCAACAACAATGACGTCCACGACAACGGCGCACAGAAGGCAACCCCATCAGCATCTCGCCAACGGAATATCATCTCTACCAAAGATATGAGGTATGCCGCTATCCACCTAACAATAGCGGTGCTTCTCTGGTTCATCCGTATGCCAAGCCAGGTGCGACTGGAGGACAGCGATACCTGCACACGGTGTCTCCCTTGCGGCTTCAAGCGGTCTATCTCACGGCGACCTCATCAGCAACATAGCGCTAACAGGACTACACGAGGACCAGTACGACTACGTCTACGCTTCCAAGTTCGCCAACGGCCTCTACACCATGCCAGGGGAGGCCATACAGTGGGAGGCGCCCCACACAATGGACGACGCAATGCAACTTCGCTTCGTCGCTTCGCCCCTTCGCCACATTCGTCACCACGGCTCGTCGATAGCCGGCGGACCGCGACACCTGGGGGCGACTTTGTGGCGGCCAGGTGACTCGAGGGCGATCCGGTCGGCTCCTCGTTCCTCGGCGACATCGTCGATGCGACTACGCCAACAAGCCGTGGGCTACAATGCACCAGGCGCCCTACACGAGGAGCACATCGATCCACCTCGCCCAAGTGTTCAACGCTTCCACCTTCAGCAAGTGTCGAGTTGTGAGCTTCACCGACGACGACAAGAGGTACATGCCACCCACATCAACCCCCTACCTCGTCGACCTCATCGAAATCTCGGAGGCTCTCGTTCCACCTCAACTTGCTCCATCAACGGATCACGAGCTACGCGACATAGATGGAACCAACAAGCTCCGGCGGGAGCACCGGTTTGGGTGATACTCGCGGTGATTGGCGTCCACCTTCCGGCGACCGCCCCATTAGCGTAAGGCTGGGCCGAAAAACTTCGTAACTTCGCTAGCTCACTTTCGACTCGCTTCGTTAATGGCTCGGCTCGAGCTCGACTCGTTTTGTAACAAGCCAGCTCGTTTTTGTAATGAGCCAGCTCGTTTTATAACGAGCTAGCTCGAGCTGGCTCGCGAGCTGCTCACGAGCCATAACAAGCCAAGATAAATAACAAATATTGTATTGATCAATGTAATCGATCAATAGAGAACAATGTATCATGGTCATAAACTATAACATAATTATATTTCTCATTGCAAAATACATATGTATTTTGTTTATTCATTTTATATATGCATGTGATGTGTTTTTCGTTGATTTACGGTTAAAATCTTTGTGCGTATATGTTTTTTGTGCTTTGGCTCGTGAGCCAAAAAGCCAGCTTCGAGTTCACTAACGAGCCGAGCCGAGCTAGCCTTTTGGCTCGTTTTATAACGAGCCATAACGAGCCGAGCCACTAACGAGCCGAGCTATAACGAGCTGAGCCACTAACGAGCCGAGCTGGCTCGATATCCAGCCCTACATTCGCGCCCGGGCTTCACGACAAGCAACCGGGCTGCTGAAGGAGCCACCACATATCTTCTTGTCGTCGAGCCAATCTTCTTCCTCGACATCCACCACTACTACGCCTCGGAATTGTCCAAGGTACTATGGGATGTACTTTCGAACCAGGTGGGATAACTTTGCACACACTTGAGGTTGACTTTCACCCCTCGATGTACTCGGCACCGATGCAACCACCTCCCGAGAGCAATGGAATTCCATTCATTGAACCAGCATCAATAGATCGGCATCTTCACCTTCGCCCAGCTCATTCCCCCAACACAAGTGGATGCAACAGCCTTCCGGGCCGTGCTTCTTCAATCGCCCCATCAACAACGGCGGTGTAGAACCACAGCCCACGAGGACGCGTTAGGAAAAGGGGGAGAGATGTCATGAACCAAATATTAGGGGGGGGGGCCCATGGCCCATATGTGGTGCATGCAAGAGCACCGCCGCCGAGGGCACAGCGTGCGGCTTGCGGCCAATCGCCCCGCCGCCGCCTGCCGCGGACCGTCGTCGATCCTTCGCCGTCGTTAAGTAATAATTATTTAGGGAATAAATATTTAGGGGAAAGAAATAAATTACTTTGTCAAGAGGTATTCCAATCTATAAGGAAACCTCCTAGATATTTCTTAGCATGCAAGTCTTCCTTAGACTATAAATACAAGGGGCTTGTAATCAGTTGAATCTTAAGCGAAAAAAATTAAAAGGGTAGCTCCTAAACAGCTTATCTCTTCAGCTCTCCAGCCCTAACCTCTACGCACGCTAGCACCACCGCCCGCACGCCGCCCACGCCGCCAGGCGCGGTCGCGACCGGCGACGCGCGCCGCCGCCCCACGCCACCTCCACCATCTCCTCCTTCCCCTCCAACGATCAGCAATCAGGTGTAAATTCCGGCCCAATCTAGGCGAATCGACACTGAATAAGATGACTCAAAACTTTCGAACCCTTGCTGCAAAGCAACATCAGAAGCAGTATCTGAAGAATGAATCCAAGATAATCATATGCGTTCTGCAGCAGCTGCTGAACATCTGCAGAATTAGACAGTCATGACATGTACACACATTAAGATTTTAGTTGATAATTTAGAAGTACTGAATGCCATATCTCTCTATATAAATGAGGCTATCCTGCAGAGCACTATTTTTTGAGAATGAACGAACGGGACGGCCATTTCATTTAACACCATTGGGGCGTCCCTCGAGCAGCTGCTCTGTCAAACTACTTCAATGCAGTACCGCCCCCAGCCCCATGCCATTCCTCATGCGGCAGTGCTGCTATGTCCTTGCGAGCGAGGGCAGTGAGGAAGGTTGGAGATAGCACCGACGACGCAGTGGGTTGGCGCATAGCGGGCGATGTGGCCAAGCGCTGCAAACATGGTGGAGAGCACGCTGTTGACGTCGGCAACGAGGCCATCGAGCCACAACAACCATACCTGGAAGAAGCGGCATCGGTCTTCGCTACGATCGTGTTCCGGATAAGGGCGGCAACGACCGGAGATGTGGGTAGTCGGGAAGCATGGTGGACTGAGGGAGACACCATCATGTGGCAAGTGGATGTGGGCGGCAGGCAGCAGAGTGCGTGAGGTCGAGAAGATTCCTGAAGCCGCTGAGGCCCCTGCCGAGGACAGGGCCGCCGCGCCCGCAGCCCACCTGCGTCGCCGTGCCGCTGGGGCCCACCCGCGCTTTGGATGGCTCCCGTGGCCGCCGGGTCACGGCGCCGCTGGGGCTCCAGCCCGTGCCAGGATGGCGGGTTCGCCGCACCCGCATACGGACTGCGTCGGGGTTGTCGGGGCCCTCACCCACGTCGGATGGCGGGAACGGCCTTTGGCGTCAGGCGTCGGGAGGAGAAAGGAGTGGCCGCGAGCAGGTTCGAGAGGATTCGGGTCAATGGCTGAACGGGTGGGAGGCCCGACATGACCACGATCCGACGGTACCTATCGCCGGTGGCTTGATCCGATGGCTAGCGGGTTTTGCGGATGACGTGGCCCTATCCGTTAGCCCTCTTTTGGTGCAGAAATCATATAGAGAAGATATGATCAATCATATCATCATGGACAAAACTCTTAATTTATAAGGTGGCGTTCTTCGATCCATGCAGCTGCTGTCCTTCCGCCGTCATTGCTCCTTCCGGGCACGTAGGCTTGCACACAGGGCATTTAGCGTGACATTCGTTCAACGTATCGTAACAACCTAGATTAGGCTGGCAGCAGTAGCAGACGTCTTCCTTATTATCGCTATGGCAATAGCATTTCACGGTGCAAAATATGATTGTAATCAGCTTCGTCTTGGTCTCATCATCTAAAGATTCCACGCAATTATTCTCGGTATGGTAGTAGGAGCTTGTTGTGTTTCTCCCATTGCTGAGCAGCTGATGAGGAGAACGACCTGTATATATTTTGCGTTAGTCAGTATTGAAATATATGTGAACTCATTTCCGCAGATTCACCTATGGGAAGAGATTGATTGAAGAAGATGCATCGAGGACGACGATGTAGACTTACCTGCCTGTGCAGTCATTGCTAGGCATCCGAATAGAATAGCCGCACATATGGCAATGGCGGCTATGCTGTCCCATAAACCAAGCTGCTACCATTGCTGCTGCCCTTCATACTGAATTGACTTCTGATCTCTTTATTTCTATAATCATCTAAGCCTCTCCGTTTGAGAGGGGTTTATTGGAATGGAGTTGAGCAATGACCTCGCGCAGCTAGAATCAGTATATAAAGGCAGCAATCCTGCCTTCCTAGCGAGGCGATGACCTCATTAATTTGACTAGCTAATTTGGAATCTATTAGATCAGTAGATATCTAAAAATCAGCAAATATGTAAGGATTTAACGACATTAGCTGTGGTGGATATGTGAAATCATGTATATATTGAAACCATTCCTTGCATGCTTTGTTGTATATATGCGGTATGTAATGAATATATGACGTGTGACAGTTAGCGTGTCATTTTTTTTGGCAAGCATGTTTGCCTAGCTACTACTGTATATATTGGAAGAAACAGCTATGATATTCAAGGGTTGCTGAACTTGGAGTTTGACCCATGATGGGTGGACATCGATTATTACTAATTATGCCCTTTAGCTGACAAGGAAAGATGGTCAGTTACAAATGTACTAATAAGTTTCTTCATACCCTCTCCATTTCAAATTATAAGATGTTTTGACTTTTCTAAATTCGTATCTTTTGCTACGTATCAATATATATGTTGTGTCTAGATACATAACAAAAGCTATGAAACCTAGAAATGCCAAAACGTCTTATACTTAGAGATGGAGGAAGTACTATACTATTCCTAAAACATAGACAATTTGTCCTATCTTACATTATATGAAAATATAGTGTCGATATCACTCAATTTTGGTTGTCACACGAGATGAGATTGATGTGTCACTAACAAAGAGTATAAAAAATGATGGGCTAGATTATACATATTGTTGAAAATTGGACTCCTTCCTCTCAGATTTTACAAATTGACCGGGAAGTTTCAGGCCCTTGCCAAACGACTTCACATTAAGGAACAGGTTAGACTATGCCTAGAGGCTTCACTAGCAGATGAAAACTTCAACAAGAGAAATCAATAATAATGAGATTTGACTTCATAGAACAACAAAAGATAAACAAAGTCAGAAATAATCACTCAAGTTGATGAGTGATGATAGTATACTGTCAGGTCACAACACCACCCGGTAGTGATATGCCAATATCAGGTCATGACTTGACATGGCAGTGGCATACCGGGCTGTGGATCTACTAAGCTGTATCCTAGCTAGCTACAATATAAAATCTCTGTCCCCCTTACTCCTCCCATGCATTCTGAGCACAACCATCATGATGGTGCCGCTTTCACCAATGAAATTCTCATGGAGCGGCTTTGTTTTTGGATAATGAACATCATCACCTTGCTTTAAGATGGGTAACTAGCAATTCTTTTAATTTGTAGATCGTTTATTGTTGGTTATATCATCTTTGATCCTAATGATTGTTCTTTGTCCATTTTAGAGTGAATTCATCGTGAAGGCATCTGAATTTTCATGAACTCATTTGGTACCAGTAATTTAAGTTTAGTATCTATTGACACATTTAGTTTGCTAGTTTGCTTTCTTAGATTGCTTTTCGATTTTGTAATGCTTATTAGTTGTTCATTTAGTTTTAGCATTTTGATTAGTGTACAATAGTTAAAAATTGTTCATGAGAGCTACCATTTTTTTTTATGAAGCAATGTGACAATGGTACTTTGAGGCGGTTTCAAACAACTCTTTAATTTCTCTAGATAGTTTGGTTGATTTTCTAGTATGTGTGATTGTTTAATTAAAAGCTACTTTTCATAACCTATTTAAATTCTAGCTCTTGTTAGACTCTAGTGCTATGGGATTTAAAATTCCTTAGATTTTGGCATTTGTTGTTCACAAAATTGGTGACACGGTTATGGTCCTCTTTTCTTTTCTGAATACATGAGTTTTGAACTTTAACTAAATCCAATTTCATACCATCTTTTATTAATAGATGGTTTGAGGATCAGGGACCTTTGGTTTGTGATTGACATAGACTCATTTATCTAGGTAGACAAAGTTTATGTCGCACGTAATCCATCAGATGAAGGCTATGTGTGCAACCCATGCAAAAATCTGAGGCAATTTCACAGCCCTGAGCATATTTGATCTCACTTAATTACCTAGGGTTTTGTGGTAGACTATAGGATATTGATTAAGCATGGAGAAAAGGGTGATGTAGCACATGAAGACCACATATATAGATTTAGCATGGAGAAAAGGGTGACATAGCAGATGACCAAGGTGGTGATGATGAGGGCACCCCTAACAGAGCAGGTGTCAATAGGGAAGAGATGGTTAGTGAGGAAACATTTGTCAATAGGGAACATGTGGTTAATGATATAATTAAAATTTACATAGTAGAGGATGGAAACACCAACCAAAAAAATGTAGTGTTCATTTTGATACCTAGAAGAAAATGGGTAGGTAGAGACGTGCAACAACCCCGAAAATACCAAACACCAAAAATCACAACAAATTAAAATTTTTGCAAACAAACCCATGTTTGGTGTGTGACATGCTAGGAAGACAACTTTTAGTTGCACAAGTAGACCCTAGTTAGCATGTGTGAGCATTGCATCTTCATCAACTTGTGATTTGACTCTTATGATTTTATGTGATGAAATAAAATCAATCAACTTTAATTGATAAAATCGACCTTGTGTGTGTTGCCATCCTTTGGAATGGAATCCTAAACCCCTAATGACCCCTAGAGGACCCCACTAAGGGCATATACATGATGGCAACACATGTATGTGCACATAGGTGCCCAAGGTATAGTTTAGAATGGAAATAAGATCAACAAACCCTTTTATAGTTGTTGCCAACCCTTGGATGGAAAACCAAATGCCCAATGATCCTTAGGGTGTCCTAAGGTGGTGCACGTCATGGCAACAAAGTGCATCAAAATAGGTGGCCAAGCTTAGCTAGAAAAATTAGAAAATTAAGAAAAAAGAAGTAGGAAGAAGACAACATGGCAAAAGGCCATTTCGCCCATTGCTGCGAACCAGCCCAAACCGCCCATCCTCTTCCCTTCCTCGCAAGCCCAAAGATGGAAGCGCGAAGAATCGGCCCGGCCGGCCTTGCAACGGCCAAGCCAGCCAGCCGCCCGAAGCGCGCACCCACAACGGGCCGCCCAAAGACGCCACCGCCGCCACGCCGCACCATGAGTGGAGGACGGTCTCGCCCTTTCCCACTACCACATCGCGACGAGCGGGCCCGTGGACCCCGCTTGTCATCTTTTCCTCCTACCACTCGCTTTTCCGTCGCGAGAGGAGGCGCCCGCGCAGCGGCAGCGCGGGAGGAATCCAACGCCGTCCCTCGCGATCACGGCCGTCGCACTGTGCCCTCGCCTCGCAGGCGGGATGCAAGCCACGTGGGCGATCCGCGACGCCCGCGCCCGGGCGAAGCAGCGGCTAGCGACGCCGACCCGCCATGACGCAGACCTGCGGCGGCGTGACGTTGTCCCCGCCTGTCCCCGGTTTTGAGCGGGAGGCGTCGCGGCGGCGGCGGCCGGAGGCAAGCCCGAACCAGCGTGCACCCTCCGATCGCCCTCGCCACCTTCATCCACCGTCCGCCAACCACCGACATCCATGGTGCGCCGCCCTATAAGTAGGCAACCCAGGGCGCTAGGGTTTCCGTGTTCGCCGCCGCCACTGCGGAGGCGCGTGCAAACCTCCACATGCCCAACTAGCCACCTTGCCCGAGCTAGGGAAGGCGGGGAGAAGGGAGAAGAAGAAGGCGGGAAGGGAGAGGAGGCGCCGCAGCGCCGTCGTCGCCGGGCTCCCCGAGCTCGGCGACATTTGCGACGGAGGGAGGAGCGTGAGCACACCTTCGCCAACCGTCCGGATCTTTGCTTCGCCCCAACGCTGCCGAGCCCACCGTCGTTGTTGTACCACACGCTGAGCCGAGCCGCATCGGGCTGAGCCGGGGACCGTAAGGCGAGCACCTTAAACCGTCCCACTTTGCGCTGCCGGGCGGACGACGACCCGATCGGCCCACACCGGCGCACTGCTTTCGACCCGCCTGACCTCGGCCGGTACATCTTTAGCCGTCGCCAAGCCAAACCGCGGTGAGCTGCCACCATCGCCCTCTTATGCCTTGAGTCGCCGTCGTAGTTGCCATATGCGTCGCCGCCCGTCATGCACTCCGACTTGAGAGCGAGCCAAGGCGCCGCCTTGGGCTCCTAGGCGTGCGTTGCTGCTCGCGCGCTCGCGCGGGCAAGGCCACGACTTGCCGGCTCCGCGAAGACGAGGGCGCCGCCGAACCGCACCCGTCACCATGGCGGCGTGCCACCTTGCCGTCCGTCGCGTTCGGCCATGCCGCCGAGACCCGGCACCAAACTACCGCCATGGCCTTTGCCTCGCCCGAGGACATGGGAAACCGCCCGGTTTTGAGCCCTAGGAGCTCTAGCGACCCGAGACGCGCCGGTCTTCTGCTGCCGACCATGAACGCGAGCCGCCATGGCGGGACCACGTGGCCACCATCGCCGTTCGGCCAAAACCAACCAAACCCGGCCACCGGACCACCCCATCACTCTCGCCATGCCCCCGGAGCAGGGGAATCACCACCTTTTCACCCGTTTAGGAGCCTAGTCGCCCGGCGGAGCGCGACCATGTTGGCGGCGTGCCGGCCGAGAGCGTCGCCGCCGATGTCGCCGCCGTTCCGACCGACTCGCCGCCTCGATCGTCCGAGCGTGCCGTTGAGCTCCGCTCGCCGTGACAAGTAGAATCGAGCCCTTTGAAAGAAGAAAAAGGCGCTACCTTGGCCCATGGCCACATAGCGACCATGCGGCCGGCGCCGCGCCGCGAAGGACTCGGCGTGGCGGACTCCGCCTGACCCTTGGTCGTCGACGACGTACCCTTTGGTACACCCGTGACAATCGAAGAAAGAGTGGATGTTGAGGCTCCGGCTAGGCGGGAGTAGCCCGCCAGCGCTTCGCCGCCGGCATGGCGCGCCCGTCGCCTCCATGCTGCGCTCGGCCGTCTCCGGACCGCCTTCCCGCCCATCGCAAGGACTTCGTGGGCGCGAGGAGCACATCCGGCGCGAGGCATGGCGCTGCGCCGCGGCTGCTGCGGCCGATCCGCCGCCGTGAGCCCGCTGCGCCAGCGCCGCGCCGGCCATACCGGCCGATTCAGCGAGGAGCTCGCGCCTTCAAGACGCCAGCGCCCTTGGACCTAGCGTTGGCATATCGGCGAGACACCTCGCCATGCCCGCCTTTTCGCGGCGTCTGCTGAATCGCGCTACCGGCCCCGTGGAAGGCGAAGCCGCTTTGCGCCGCCGCGGGCCGCGGAGACGAGTGAGCCGTTGTCCTTAGCTGCCGTTGCCATCACCGAGGCCGCGCGAGCCCTAGGGGCCACCTGGCCGCCCCGCCAAGACCGACGACCGTGCCGGAGCACGCGCGACCATGAGCTCGTCTCACCGCCGCCCGCGGCGCCACCGCATGAGCCGGAGAACGAGAGGAAGATTGGGGGGAAAGAAAGAGGTGGAGCAAATTGCCGTCGCGTGGACCTTGCCTACCGTGAGCCCGGGGAAGAAGAAGCGGGATGGACCGAGTCCACCGTGCACCACACCGTGGTCCATGGACCAGCGTCTGTAGCCCACCATGAGCCGAGATCCGATGGACCGGGCGAGCACCGGGCCCGATAGGAGCCCACCGCCACGCGTGTGTAACCCTTAACGCGACATGTGTCGGGCGGCGGGCGGCTAACCGGCCCGTATCCAGCCACGATCCGGCCCATCCGAGCCCAGTCCGAGCCCAGTCATGTTGACCGTTGACTGGTCATCAGTTGACCGCCCCACCGGTCGATGACTAAAGCCGTGGGACCCACTTGTCGCCCGCGGTAGCGCCTTTGGAACCGTCACGTCATAGCCGGCGTCATCGGTGACGCCCCGTCCCACATGTAAGCCTCTATCGCCTGGACCCGCGACGTTGTTTGCCGACGTCATCCCGTGGCGTCATCGCGATGACATCAGCACGACCCGCCTGTCGGTTTCAGCAAAGCAGCCGCAGCCAATCAGTTTGTGCCACGTGTCGGTCCCCGGTTCAACCAGCCTCTTTTCTTTTTCAGAATATGTTTAAACCTTAGAAAATTCGTAGAATATTCATACGATGTCAGAAAAATATGAAACAAGAGTCCAAATTTTTCTAAAAAGAAGCTCTACGTCATAGGCTTATGTATGAGTGCTTTGGTGTTTTTGGATTTCGATTTGCTTCTTTGTGAATGTCTATAGGAGTAAACTTTTATCGCGACTCTACGTCATGTTTCGATCTTGGAGGAGAAGCTACGCAAAGGAGGGCGACCCGAGTCGGTGGAGGACTTGCAGAGGACCTTTGAGGTGCTAATTTCCCACCCACCTCGTAGATCCTATTACGCATGCCATGATAGATTGCTAGCGCTTTACTTTATGTTGCAATGCTATATGATAGGATTGCATGACTAGAATGCTTGTGAAGCCTTTACCTTGTCGCAACCCATCACTGCATACCCGCCGATAGATTTAGCACGCGCTTATCAAATCTTCGCAATCGGTGCTATATCTCACTTACGTGTTATATATGATCCGGGATATATGAGCCGGGCGTTGAGTATGTTTTTGGGTGACTTTGGAGCCCGGTGACCTGAGGTCATGTGGTGAGTGAGATTCCGTGTATGCCTTGGGTGCGTGGTGAGGGTTGTGTCGACGAGGCGGGGGATCTACGACGAGTCGCCGAGACAAGTCTAGCCGGGGATTGTGCTTTCGGGCCTCTCCCACCTTGTCCTACCGTGGGCGGGTAACTTGTACGAATTGGATACCCGGTGCTAACTCCGTGACGGGACGAAGGTAGGAAAAAGGAGTGTAGAAGATGTCTTGCTTGGTCATACCTAAGGACTTGTATCTTCGAGGACCTGGGATCTTGGGAATTGGTGCTCACCTCACGTTTTACGTTATGGGCGGATTGCGGATTGCCCCATCTACTTGGATGATGCCATACTTACTAGGTGGTAGCGGTTAGTGTTATAGCAGGTGGAGGCCCCGATGGCCTCCATCCCTGCCGAGACAACGGGGGTTGATCTTGAGTCGCGGGAGTACTCGATACGTCGCTTTCACAGTCTCAGCGCGACGGTGGTACTCCGGAGCTTCCCAGAGCTGAGTGGTTTGGTGGCATTGTCTGACTAGGTGGTCTCCGTATGTCATCCTAGACGTGTGATCAGCGTCGATGATGGTGACCGTGGCGTCTTGAGCACAAGCTCTGCAGAGTTGTAAATCTATACGTATAGTCCGGCCTTCGGGCTAGGACCTGTCTAGACCTGGACTACTTAGGGTTTGCGCCGGCCTTTTTGCCTGGACTACCCTCGGTTTGCGCCGGTCTTTTGGCTAGGTTTTCTTGAGGTCTTTCTCTTCCAAGTAGTGAGGGTGTTTTCTCTTCTCATCCCGAGTTGAGTGTGGTTTGGGGATTACGGTGAGAGCCCGGAGGGTGAGAGCCGTTTAGGCGTGCGTAAGGAGTTGAAGGGTCGTTCGTCATTTGGCCTTGCCAGTTTGTGAGATGTGAGATGTGTTGTGGGAATGGATCCGAGCCTTGTTATGATGTTGTTTTGGGCATTACACCGGGGTTGGTGTGATCTTTGGGAATGGTATTTAAACTTGTGTATATTTATTTATTAAACTTGATGCTTGCATAGGAAACTACTGACCAAATATAGGCCTTTTTGATATATCCTTTGCATTCCACAAAGCACCACAAAGCAAAGCAAAGCATAGGGTGGGAAATAGCCAGTACTCATTGTACTGAAAGTCATTTTTAGTTTGCAAGGTGAACTTCGGCAACTTGGAGGATTAGATGGTTTCGTGCCTACGCTCAAGCTGAGGATGGATGATGATGCTTCCGCAGCGTTCTTCTAGCCGTTCTCGGGTTCAAGCGTGACTCTATTTGCTTCCGCCAAGCGGCGATGTAATAATAATACTCTTCTATTTGTACTCTTTTATTCGAAGTTTGACTCTGTAATCGACTGTAAGTTGGATAATGTGATGGAATGATCCCGGAGACTATCATGTTATACATCTATCCGTGAATTTCCCTTCGTGGAAATTTGGGGATGTTATAGTTGGTATCAAGAGCCGAGGCTTGACCGTAGGACGAGACCCCTAGGTTTGGACAATAGCCTTAGGAATGAAACTTTCTTTCTTCGGTTATATTACCGACCACGCATCTTTTTATACATGGCTTACCCTTCTGTTTGGTAATGCTACTAATTCCGCATCTCTATATGCGTGAATTGCCTATCCGGTCGATACATTACTAACCCCTGCATCTCTGTATGCACGGATTAACCCTATGGGTGGATACGTTGCTGATCCTACATTTCTTTATGCACGGATCATCCATCTATCCGCATAACGTTATCAACCTTGCATTTTTATATGCACGAATTATCTTTTGATTGGATATCTTATCAATCATGCATTTCTATATGTGTTGATTACCTTGCATCTTTATATGCACGGTTTACCACGATAATACGCAAATGGCGCTAATCACGCATCACTATATGCACGGATTATCTCTCTAGCCGGGAGACATCTTACCTAAATGTACGCCAATCCTCGCATCTCTAATGCGCGACGGATCTTCCCTCTGGACCGAGACATCACTATTCATGCATCTTTATATGCATGGATTGTCTCACCAGCCGGAAACATTGTCGAACCCACATCTTTATATGCTGGGATTGCCTCACCAGCCAAACACATTGGTGATCTCACACTTCGATATGCATAGGTTGCACTTCTATCTAGATACATCACCAATTCTGCACCTTTATATGCATAGCTTAACGATCCTGGCTGATTCCTAACTCAAGCTTAATGGACTAATGCGGATGGTCGAGATCGAGACCGTCGTCAACTTTGCCCTGGATGGGCAAGTTTTACGGGGGTTTCGCGTACCTCCTTCGTGAAGCACTCGGAGAATTTGGGCATCCCCCGCGGAGCGCGCGCATCGAGTATGTGTACCGTAGAGAGCCACGCACCACATGGACACTCGGGGAGACTACATCACGGTTCATCTCACCGTGCACGCAAGTGAGACTATACGAGTTCCATGGCTTCTCCGAGCTGGAAGTGAGCGACAACATCTTCATGGGAGTACAAAGGCATTTCTCGGGTTGCGCCGCAACTTGATGAGAGACGCCCGCCACTGTTCAAGGAAGGTCGCTTTCGGCCGCTTTGCCCTATCGTTGGATCACTCCAAGCCACCCGTTCCACAATTGCTGCCGCGGATCATGCTACCTTTACGAGGCGAGATCCTTGTCTCACCACCTGCGGGTTGTGCCTCCCCGCACGGGGCGTGTACATCCCGGATGTGGAGCAACGAGCCATCACTACCTCAATATGTTACTTCGGTGGGCGAGAGATCTGCTTTCGATCAAGAAGATGAGAAGAAACTCCTCAAAAGCACCTTGTGCTACTTCGGCGTGATGCCGATCGTGAGAAGCATAGCCTCCTCGGTCGCATCGGCAAGCGAGATCTTTGAGATCTCCACCACGAAGAGTCAAGTCGGGGAAGGCCAACTCAAGGAAGAACACTTCAACTTCTGCAGTGGAGAATTTGGAAAGACAAACTTGAGGATAAGATAAGGGAGCTAGACGGGCATAAGGCAAATGACAAGATGGCTGGACGCCTTGAAGCAAGTGTCTTGAGGAGAACAAGTGCAATCATTTGACCCCCCGGTGGAGCAAAGCGGGCTTCAAGCCACGTACAACCGGTGTCATCGATACAATCCCCGAAGATGACAGAGTGTATGAGACAAGAGCGGGAGGACCCGGGACTTTGGAGAAAGTCGACCCGAAGCGCCTCGGGGAGATTGAGGAGCTACAAGACCGGATCCCGGGAGAGGCTCGTAAGGAGCCCCGCGCATGAGTACTTTGACATCGAGGATACTCGCCTCAACCTCGATGCCTGCCCCGAGGATGAGCTTCCTGCTCCCGAGAGACACCGAGGATCTCCTAGCCGCACGTGCCTACATTGCCCGAATTCACAAGACACCCGCACGACTAGAGGCCGAGGATGAGCGATCGATCTCTTACGCGAGAGTGGCATTTAGGCTCTCGGTCGGTGCAAGCAATGACTAGAAGTAGCAAGTAGTTGTTGGAAAGCCCTGCGCGGCTAAGCGACATGACTCACTTCTAAAGTAGAGTAGAATGTCCCTCTTCTGGAACCTACCTGCAAGTAGTGCGCTTCTCGCGAGTCTTTTAGTGTAGTTGCTAAAGACATCGCCGTGTAATAAATCTTGTAATGAATGCTTGGATCTTTATGCATTTTATCGGATCTTTATGCTTCTTTGTTTGAGTGTATGTTTAGCATAAAAGCTTTAAATTGCTTAGTAATAAATCCATGCACTAGTCATAACCCCGTACCCCGTCACATGCGAGAAAGATGTCGGACCAACTTCCTGAGCACTCAAAACCCCGTGCACCTTCCCTACCGCAAACCATGGATGGTACTATATCTTCCCAAAGCATCAGCAAGCTGTTAGAAAGCCAGACTCAACTTCTACAATCTCTAGTGAAGGACTTACAGGATGGAGGCTTATCCAAGGGACCTTCCCTCCAAACACAGAGCCCCCAAGAGCCAGAACTAGAGATCCCCGAAGGACTTCCCACAGTTGATGGTGCTAAGAACAACCCCGGTGCTCCTAGCCCACCAGTCGTTAAAGGACCCTTATCCAGCGAGGAACTCCTCAAGGTCTGTCACCACCAAACCTAGAGCACGGAAAAGCTATCCAAAGATGCGCAAAGACCGCACCAAGGCACTACGCAATGACCCCGAACCAATGCCCGATTTCATCATTAAGCTGAAGCTCCCCACCTTTGACGGTGATGGCAATGACCCGTAGCTGCCCTAGACCGGTTGTGTGATACTAAAGAGAAGTTGGACACAGTTGCACTCTTAGGTGAAACATGTGTCATGGTCGCAGCTGAACAACTCACGAACCTTTGCTCGAATCACGGTGGAACAGCTTCCACGGATATCACATCAACCCCAACCACATACCTCAGGAAGAGTTCATTGAGGAATTCCTTGAATGTTTCATTCCGAAGCTACCTTGAAGGTCAAGCAAGAAGAATTCTACAATCTCAAGCAAGGAACTGGCGGCATCCGGTCATACGCCGATCGATTCATTCGCCTGATGCGGTATGTGCCATCGAGTGCATTCCTTCTGAGAAGCACAAGATGTACTACTTTCGCAAGGGTTTGAACGTCCAATACAAGATGACCCTAGCGAAGAGTAATTGTCACACTCACGAAAGAGATGATTGGTCGAGCCACAGGAAGTGAGGGAAACATCTCTACTAGCGGCAAAGTCATCAAGCAGATGAAGCGGCGGTCGGAGAGTACATTTCCCCACCCGGCACCTCGAAGCCGCGTAAAGATGTAAACTTCGCCCACGGGCCAAGGTGATGGACTCCTAACCAACCTATACCGCAACCTTGTTGTTGGTATTTCTAACGTCACTAACTAGTAATGGCGTCGGGAATGAATATCGATGTTGCTTCGAGATAAAACTAAAAGAAAATAATTCATTGCAGTTCATAGCATATCGAAAAGGTTGTCATCCCTATAGTTAAACTACTAATATGCAAGGAATAAAATATTCGTACTATGCCTTGATAACTTCTTAATAAGTAAATAAACAATTATAATCTGGGTATCCGCAGTTTACGAGATATGAATATACCATTGTAGCATTTTAACAGGGAGTAAGAACTAGGTGTTGAATTTATATTCTACCACGGGGAAAGAAGTCTACTATCGTGAATTAACTATGCATAGGTGTATCTAAACATCTTTAATCATCTAATCATCTCATCATCTCTCGTGTGCAAAGCTTAAGTGTTAAACTTATCAATTACTTAAACAGGGATCAAAGTTCACAATAAAGATAATGATAAAGTTCTCGATAAATAGATTCAACCAAAGTCATATCTAAGTGGGCTTAAAAATAGAAAGTGTCAAACAAAGGGACGATAGCAATTCATAGGCTAGCTAGCATTAGAAACTCCAATATGTAACTCTAAACTATAAGTTAGGATCTACTCAATTAGTGCAATACATCTAACAATCATTGAAGAAAGACTAATTAAATCCACACATGAGGACAGAATCCGTGAAGACTAAGGGCGAAACTTAGAACAACCCGAATAATATCATCCGCTAGGCCTACATACGGGGATGGATTGCAAAGGACTCAATGGTCTTTGTCACCACCACGATCTACCACACGACCCGGCACATAGGGTGCAAACGCAGGTAAATAAGATCTAATCACCACGATTACATCATCTCTACCACTCACCTTCCGATCTAGATGATGAGCGCTATACGAATCCATGCATGAACATAACAGTAATTCAACTATGCTAAACGTGTAATCAAAGTAAATACTAGAACAAATAATCTCGAATATAAACATGATCAAGATATTCATATTAAGAACGTGTCTGGAACTTGAAGACTACTTACAATGAAGAACTTACAAGAACGAGGCCTGATCTTGAGCCGGCCTCCGACGATCCGGAGCGGATTTCTCCCTTCCTACTAGTTCTAATCTTGATTGCTACTCTTCCTAAAGCGATGTTTCTACAGCGTGGGATATGACTTGGATCTTGAAGCGTTGTTTCTGAATTGAGAACTTGATGATCTGAAAGGGGGGTCTAGGGGTCTCTTTATATAGTCCGGAGGAGGTGCCAGGTGTTGGATCTTGATCCATCTCGTGCTTCTACCGACACCCTCGGATCAAACCGACCTTAAACAACCAGTTTAGATTGCGTCTTAGAGGCGGTGGAGGAAGGTTCCGGAGACAGGGGCTTGCTTGGTGGCCAAGTAGGGCCGATCGGCCCCATTATTTGGCCGATCGCCCGTGGGGAGTCCCCCCCCGGGTCCCGTCGTGCGTCGTGGCTTTCGGAGTCTTCTAGATGATGTTTTCTTCAGTGTTAAGTTTGGTCCACGTCGGGAGTAATCCGGAGCCTTCTAGAGTCTTTCTCGGAGTTGGATTGCGTTACGTCGCGTAGTCGCATGGCTCGCGAACTCTGCTGTTTTTCTGTAGTCCCCGCAATTCACAACATTACCAAAACTGGTGGAAATATGTTAGTGACCCCTATTCTAGGTTGTTATTATGATTTATACCCCTTCTCATGTTTATTTGATTAATAATTTTATATGATAACAAGTGTCAACAAACTCCCCAAGCTTACCCTTTGCTAGTCCCTAGCAAAGCTATATGCTATAGTAGGATCGGGAGTTGCTACTACGCTTTCATACCTCGGAAGTACTATGTTACTTTCGAGAAATAAATTCTCCTCTTAACCAGATTGCTCTCTCATACCATTTTACCATGGGGCGTAGCCTTTTCACGAATCATAAGCAAGATAAAACAATCAAGTTAAGTACCATGTCTCAAGTTCTTTGATCAACTATCATCCGGGGTTTTGCAATATTTTTCAAAAGAAAACTCGAGAGATCCTATGTATGACCCTCTTAAGTAGATGGTGGTAGTGGAGTTACACATGTGGCGGAACATACATAGTGGGATGATAGTGGATGAGGATGAAAGGTAGTAAATAGCCTTTAGCCTTTTCTAGTATTTTTCTTCTCAAGCATCTTGGACTATATCTCTCTTTCTAAAAATTTCTAGGACCTGGGGCTGTCCATTCTTGGAGAGGTGGGCTTTTGCCCCGGACTTGTGTCCATTTTTTCTCTCCTTAGAGATGTGGGCCCTACTCACCCTCGGACACGTGTCCATTATTCATCTCTAAATATATTTTTATTATTAGGGAGGTAGGCCCTTCTCGCCTAGTATGACTTTTTGTCCGTTACTCTCCCTCTCTCGTCTTACTTTTCTCTCTAAATATATTTATTTTTCTTTTTCTCTTTTTTTTTTTTTTTTTTCGAATGTAGCCCAGCCTCTATAAAAACACTGAGAGAGACATATCCAAAGATTGCAAGAGTTTATTTTTATAATTATGGCTAGCGGCTTGATGGAGTATGGGGATGCGTACTTAGGGTTAGAAAGCGTATCTTAGTGGAGTGGGATGATCTTGATGTGAATGATAAACTCTTAAGGGTCATAGCTAGGGAACTCATCATGTAATATTTTATAATTTTTAAAGATAAAAACCAGGAGTCAAGTATCTCTAAGATTATGATAAACAGCAGCTCAACTTTTCATGTACTTTTATCTTTTAATGCGAAGACTCGGATTAAGCATGTGCTTCCCACAGTGTTTGGGTTTAGAGCAAATTAAGCATTTAAAGCTTTGGGAGAATCTAAGTCCAAAGTGTAAGTACTTTTAAGAGGAATTAAAGCGGAGCAACTATTCATCATTTCCTTAGCATATATCATCAAGATCATAATTAAAAGGAAGAAAGCAATCTAGCAAAGATCTAGCATTTATTTGACTCTTTAAACACTAAGACTTTTAACTAAGACTCATTAACTCTAAGCAAATATATATCTAGCTAATATTTAAGACATAAAATAGTGATACTTATCGTGGTAAATGGGGGTGCTCTCCCCAAGCTTGATCTTGAAGTAGTCCTTTGTTTATCCCCTGGAGCTTGCTCCTCTTTCGGGGTCTCTTTTAATGTTCTCCCCTGTTAATATTAATTTCGCACATACACGAAGGAACAAATTCTAGGATGTTATTGTGAGCCTTCATGTGCTCACGTCTTTTTGGATTTTTATTTTAGAAAAAAACGCGTGGACCTTCATGTGCCCATATATTTTAAGAATTTTCTATGCAATAGGGATGCTAATGCAAAAACATATCAATGCAATATTTTTGTATTTTATTTTTATGCCACCACAAAGAAGGAGTGCTTGCATGGGGCTTTTAGAAACCGATGCAAATGCAAGCAAACATATTTTTTGGGATTTTCTAAGTGCAGGTTTAGAAAAGTAAAAATGCTAAAGGAAATATGCTAATTGAAATATGCTTTGCGAAAAATTAAATATGCGAGATAAATACCGAAGTTACCTCTCGGCGAGTTTAGAGCACTTACTCCCATGGCGTGGTGTCGCCTATGGGCCCATGTATAAATGTTGTACTGGTAAGGTTCCTTCAATGATCTCAAAGGGCGGCGTGAGACGAAGTAGCCAAGGAAGTTGATTGTTCGGTTGTCGATGCCGTGGCCGGGTCGGGTCTCCGAAGGTGCACTCGTTGCTCTTCTTAGTGGGCGCAGCCTTCTTTCTTCTTCCAAGATTGCTTCATGGGTGGAGACCTCTCAGGTGTGGCCGGTGCAGCGTTCAAGATGGGTAGGAGTCGAGTGTACTTTTCCTTGATGTCTTTCTCCATCCTCTCGATGTGCTCCATCTTGAGTCCGGCTTTTGTTGTAGTCTCCGGAGACGCTTCAGTTCTTGGTCCTTCTTCGGGCTGTTCATTGTTAGTGTAAGTATTGAAGAAACAACGTATCTTTTTACCTTGAAACCGGAAGTGGATCTCGGCCCCGATGTAGATGATGGCTCTTGTAGTGTTAGGAACGGTCTTCCAAGTACTATGGGAGGATCTTGTTCTTCTTCTCCCATGTCCATGACTAGAAAGTCGGTGAGGACATAATGTCTTTAATCTTGACGGGGACATTTCGCAGGCAATACCTTAGGGAATCGGTGTGATTGATCCGCCATCCGCAAAGCATTACATAGGTGGAACACAAAGGCGGATTACCATATATCAATTGATACGTTACCTTTGACATTAAGTTGATGCCGATCCCGTCGCGAGATAACTTTTGGAAGTTCCATTGATTAATGGAGCAGTGGATTGACGGAACTCGTGGTCGTCTAGCTTCTCTAGTGGTGGTGGAATGCGCCGAGTCTTTATTCTGAATTGACTTGATTGATCATCAAGACTCGTTCCACGTGTGGTCGAGGTTGACGGTTCTTCTTGTTCTTGCTTTTCTTTTTGTCCTCTCCTCGGCGGGTAATGCGTGTACTTGAGAGTGCGGTAGTGGTACGGGTGGAGCGGGGGAGCTAGGGTCTTGTGTTTGCGGTTGAATCTCTCCCTCCGTTTGTTGACGGTGAAGACGATCTTCGTGGTGTCGGCGTAGATGATGGCCTTAGTGGTGGCAAGGAAAGGGCGTCCCGGTATAATCGGGCGTTCTTACCTTTGCCCGTATCCAGGACCACGAAGTCGGTGGCCACATAGAGCTTACCGATGTAAAGACACACGTCTTCCAAGATGCCTTAGGCATAATGTTAACACTTGAGCCAAAGTCGCAGAGCGCGTCGAGGTACGGGGGCCGATATTAATGGTGACGACCGGTCTCCCCGGATCTCCTTTTCTTGGCGGGCTTACCCGGTTAGTGCACCTCGGTCCTTCTCGTGCATCCTTGGTCCGAATACGCATAGTAGACATCGACAAGATTTGCAGATTCTAATTCTTAGGTTGGCCGGAATCTTTACAGGTTAGGCATAGGAGCAGATAAAGCCGGTGAGATAAGCGAGATTCTATCATTTTATTGAAGCTATGCTGGTTCTTTATTGCGAAGAAAAGCTTTCCATTTTAGTACTAATAGTTTCTAACATTTTATCATTGGAAGCTAACTTCTTAGGCAGATTATCCATAAGTCTACCTTGGTTTTGTACTAACTCTCTTAAAGGTGGGAAATTATTGAAAGAGTTATTACCTTGATAGTTACGAGTAGTTACCTTGGTAGTTGGGTCTCTGTTGATTCCATCCTTGATCGGGGGGGGCGATCTTTGGTTGTTGTTGTTGTTGATGTAGTTCACGTCCTCTTCCAGCTCGGGACATTGGCTGCCCGAGTGTCGATGTTGCCACATTCTTCACATGTCATCTTTGGAATCGAAGAGTTGCATGACTTCCTTCTTCTCGGGAGCTTTGTCTTCAAGCTTTTTCAAAATTAAGTCCATTTTGGCGCACAAACATGTCTACCTCTTTTAGTGGTGCATTCCCCTCTCTTTCTTGCGGGGTTGACGGTCCTCATTCCAAGCTTGGTTTGGCGCCATCTTCTCCACGAGGTCGTAGCTTGATTGATTGTAAGGGACGGAAAGCACCTCCGCCAGCGGCGTCCATGGTCTCCACGGGTGTTGTTGTTAAGCCCGTGGTAGAAGGTCCGCATGAGTAGCCAATTCTCCATTCCATGGTGTGGGCATTCGGTGATGTAGTCTTGGAAGCGTTCCACGCGGAACGGATTCGTCGTGTTCTTCTGCCGGAAACTTGAGATTTTTCCCCGTAAGGCGTTGGTTTTGCCTATAGGGAAGAACTTTGCCGGGAAGGTAGAGCAAAGTGTCCAAGTAGTGAGTTTGTCTTTGTTGGCGTAGAAACCATTGCCTTCGCTCGTCCCAAGAGTGAGAATGGGAACGACGAAGTAGGATTGCATCGCTTGAGACATCTTTGATGGTGGAGGTGCCACGGATCTCTAGGAAGTGTTGTAGGTGAGCATTGGCATCTTCATGGGCTTTTCCAATGTAATTGGCTAGCTTGTACCATGTTGATGAGTGCGGGCTTGAGCTAAAAGCTTTGTCTCCCACATCGATTGTTGGTCCAAAGGCGGATGTTGGCCGTAGTCGGTCAGTAGTACTGAGGAGGGTCTTGTTCGCCATGACTTGAACACGGGTGCTAAGCTTCGCACGGTGGAGGAGTCTTCCGAGGCGATGATCTTGAGTTGAGACTTCAACTTGGATCTTGCCTCCTTCAAGAGAAACGAAGTTTCCGGGAAGATTCCTATTTATATATTACCCTCGCATTTCAAATAGACACAAAGTGGAAAGAACAAGGGTAAACCTGTTTATGCAATTAGTGATAAATTTAATACTTTACAATGCGTGAGAGAGATGCATGCAAGTTATTCCTATATTTATATTTTATTGGGCTATAGACTTTCTTTCCCGGCAACGGCGCCAAAAATGCTTGTTGGTATTTCTAACGTCACTAACTAGTAATGGCGTCGGGAATGAATATCGATGTTGCTTGAGATAAAACTAAAAGAAAATATTTCATTGCAGTTCATAGCATATCCGAAAAGGTTGTCATCCCTATAGTTAAACTACTAATATGCAAGGAATAAAATATTCGTACTATGCCTTGATAACTTCTTAATAAGTAAATAAACAATTATAATGGGTATCATAGCGCCACGGATATGAATATACCATTGTAGCATTTTAACAGGGAGTAAGAACCGTGTGTTGAATTTATATTCTACCACGAGGGAAAGAAGTCTACTATCGTGAATTAACTATGCATAGGTGTATCTAAACATCTTTAATCATCTAATCATCTCATCATCTCTCGTGTGCAAAGCTTAAGTGTTAAACTTATCAATTACTTAAACAGGGATCAAAGTTCACAATAAAGATAATGATAAAGTTTCGATAAATAGATTCAACCAAAGTCATATCTAAGTGGGCTTAAAATAGAAAGTGTCAAACGGTGGACGATAGCAATTCATAGGCTAGCTAGCATTAGAAACTCCAATATGTAACTCTAAACTATAAGTTAGGATCTACTCAATTAGTGCAATACATCTAACAATCATTGAAGAAAGACTAATTAAATCCACACATGAGGACGTAATCCGTGAAGACTAAGGCCGAAACTTAGAACAACCCGAATAATATCATCCGCTAGGCCTACATACGGGGATGGATTGCAAAGGACTCAATGGTCTTTGTCACCACCACGATCTACCACCACGACCCGGCACATAGGGTGCAAACGCAGGTAAATAAGATCTAATCACCACGATTACATCATCTCTACCACTCACCTTCCGATCTAGATGATGAGCGCTATACGAATCCATGCATGAACATAACAATAATTCAACTATGCTAAACGTGTAATCAAAGTAAATACTAGAACAAATAATCTCGAATATAAACATGATCAAGATATTCATATTAAGAACGGTCGGAACTTGAAGACTACTTACAATGAAGAACTTACAAGAACGAGGCGATCTTGAGCCGGCCTCCGACGATCCGGAGCGGATTTCTCCCTTCCTACTAGTTCTAATCTTGATTGCTACTCTTCCTAAAGCGATGTTTCTACAGCGTGGGATATGACTTGGATCTTGAAGCGTTGTTTCTGAATTGAGAACTTGATGATCTCAAAGGGGGGTCTAGGGGTCTCTTTATATAGTCAGGAGGAGGTGCTGTGTGTTGGATCTTGATCCATCTCGTGCTTCTACCGACACCCTCGGATCAAACCGACCTTAAACAACCAGTTTAGATTGCGTCTTAGAGGCGGTGGAGGAAGGTTCCGGAGACAGGGCTTGCTTGGTGGCCAAGTAGGGCCGATCGGCCCCATTATTGCCGATCGGCCCAGGGAGTCCCCCGGGTCCCGTCGTCGTCGTCGTGGCTACGGAGTCTTCTAGATGATGTTTTCTTCAGTGTTAAGTTTGGTCCACGTCGGGAGTAATCCCGAGCCTTCTAGAGTCTTTCTCGGAGTTGGATTGCGTTACGTCGCCAGAGTCGCATGGCTCGCGAACTTCTCTATTTTTTCACGTAGTCCCCGCAATTCACAACATTACCAAAACTGGTGGAAATATGTTAGTGACCCCTATTCTAGGTTGTTATTATGATTTATACCCCTTTCTCATGTTTATTTGATTAATAATTTTATATGATAACAAGTGTCAACAAACTCCCCCAAGCTTACCCTTTGCTAGTCCCTAGCAAAGCTATATGCTATAGTAGGATCAGGAGTTGCTACTACGCTTTCATACCTCAGAAGTACTATGTTACTCAGAAATAAATTCTCCTCTTAACCAGATTGCTCTCTCATACCTGTTTACCATGGGGCGTAGCCTTTTCACGAATCATAAGCAAGATAAAACAATCAAGTTAAGTACCATGTCTCAAGTTCTTTGATCAACTATCATCCTGGGGTTTTGCAATATTTTTCAAAAGAAAACTCAGAGATCCTATGTATGACCCTCTTAAGTAGATGGTGGTAGTGGAGTTACACATGTGGCGGAACATACATAGTGGGATGATAGTGGATGAGGATGAAAGGTAGTAAATAGCCTTTAGCCTTTTCTAGTATTTTTCTTCTCAAGCATCTTGGACTATATCTCTCTTTCTAAAAATTGCTAGGACCTGGGCTGTCCATTCTTGGAGAGGTGGGCTTTGCCCCGGACTTGTGTCCATTTTTCTCTCTCCTTAGAGATGTGGGCCCTACTCACCCTCGGACACGTGTCCATTATTCATCTCTAAATATATTTTTATTATTAGGGAGGTAGGCCCTTCTCGCCTAGTATGACTTTTTGTCCGTTACTCTCCCTCTCTTGTCTTACTTTTCTCTCTAAATATATTTATTTTTCTTTTTTCTCTTTTTTTTTTTTTTTTTTTTTTTTTTCGAATGTAGCCCAAGCCCTCTATAAAAACACCGAGAGAGACATATCCAAAGATTGCAAGAGTTTATTTTTATAATTATGGCTAGCGGCTTGATGGAGTATGGGGATGCGTACTTCGGGTTAGAAGCAAAGCGTATCTTAGTGGAGTGGGATGATCTTGATGTGAATGATAAACTCTTAAGGGTCATAGCTAGGGAACTCATCATGTAATATTTTATAATTTTTAAAGATAAAAACCAGGAGTCAAGTATCTCTAAGATTATGATAAACACAGCTCAACTTTTCATGTACTTTTATCTTTTAATGCGAAGACTCAGATTAAGCATGTGCTTCCCATGTGTGTTTGGGTTTAGAGCAAATTAAGCATTTAAAGCTTTGGGAGAATCTAAGTCCAAAGTGTAAGTACTTTTAAGAGGAATTAAAGCGGAGCAACTATTCATCATTTCCTTAGCATATATCATCAAGATCATAATTAAAAAGGAAGAAAGCAATCTAGCAAAGATCTAGCATTTATTTGACTCTTTAAACACTAAGACTTTTAACTAAGACTCATTAACTCTAAGCAAATATATATCTAGCTAATATTTAAGACATAAAATAGTGATACTTATCGTGGTAAATGGGGGTGCTCTCCCCAAGCTTGATCTTGAAGTAGTCCTTTGTTTATCCCCTCGAGCTTGCTCCTCTTTCGGGGTCTCTTTTAATGTTCTCCCTGTTAATATTAATTTCGCCGAGGAAGCACATCCGCGCCGAGGCATGGCCTTGAGCGCCGCACGCCGCCCGCAGTCCGGGCCGCCGCCGTGAGCCATCGCGCCACAAGACGCCCCGCCATACCGGCCGATTCCACCGAGGAGCTCGCGCCTTCAAGACCGCCAAGCGCCCTTGGACCTAGCCGCGTTGGCATATCGGGCGGAGACACCTCGCCATGCGCTTTCGCCAAGGCGTCGCCTTTGAACCGCGCTACCGGGCGAGAAGGGCCGCTCACGCGACCGCCGCGGAGACGCAGTGAGCCGTTGTCCTTAGCTCGCCGTTGCCATCACCGAGGCCGCGCTGAGCCCTAGGGGCCACCTAGCCGCCCGCCAAGACCGACGAGCCGCCGAGCACGCCGCGGCCATGAGCTCGTCTCACCGCCGGCCCGCCTGCGCCACCGCATGAGCCGGAGAAGAGGAAGATTGGGGGAAAGAAAGAGGTGGAGCAAATTGCCGTCGCGTGGACCTTGCCTACCGCGGAGCCCAGGGAAGAAACGGATGGACCGAGTCCACCGTGCACCACACCGTGGTCCATGGACCCGCGTCAGAGCCCACCATGAGCCAAGATCCGATGGACCGGGCAGAGCACCAGGCCCGATAGGGAGCCCACGTACCGCCACGTGTAACCCCGCAACGTGACACGTGTCCGGCCGGCGGCCCAACCCGCCCGTATCCGCCCCCGATCCGCCCATCCGAGCCCGGCCCGAGGCGGGCCATGTTGACCGTTGGATCGGTCAGCGATTGACCGCCCCACCGGGTCGCTGACTAAAAGCCGTGGGACCCACTTGTCGGCCGCGGTAGCGCCTTTGGAACCAGACGTCATAGCCGACGTCGCCGGTGACGCCCCGGCCCCACATGTAAGCCTCTATCGCCCTGGACCCAAGACGTTGTTGCCGACGTCATCCGTGACGTCATGCGATGACATCAGCCCGACCCGCTTGGCCGGGTTTCAGCAGCAGCCGCAGCCAATCGGTTTGTGCCACGCGGTCGGCCCCCTGGTTCAACCAGCCTCTTTTCTTTTTCGTAATATGTTTAAACCTTAGAAAATTGTAGAATATTCATACGATGTCGAAAAAAATATGAAACAAGAGTCCAAATTTTTCTAAAAAGAAGCTCTACGTCATAGGCTTATGTATGAGTGCTTTGGTGTTTTTGGATTTCGATTTGCTTCTTTGTGAATGTCTATAGGAGTCGCTTATCGCGACTCTACGTCACGTTTTAGTCTTGGAGGAGAAGCTACGCAAGGAGGACGACCCGGAGTCAGTGGAGGACTTGCCAGAGGACCTTTGAGGTGCTAATTTCCCACCCACCTCGTAGATCCTATTACGCATGCCATGATAGATTGCTAGCGCTTTACTTTATGTTGCAATGCTATATGATAGGATTGCATGACTAGAATGCTTGTGAAGCCTTTACCTTGTCGCAACCCATCACCTGCATACCCGCTGATAGATTTAGCCACGCGCTTATCAAATCTTGCTGCAATCAGTGCTATATCTCACTTACGTGTTATATATGATCCGGGATATATGAGCCGGGCGTTGAGTATGTTTTTGGGTGACTTTGGAGCCCGGTGACCTGAGGTCATGTGGTGAGTGAGATTCCGTGTATGCCTTGGGTGCGTGGTGAGGGTTGTGTCGACCAGGCAGGATCTACGACGAGTCGCCGAGACAAGTCTAGCCGGGGATTGTGCTTCTGGGCCTCTCCCACCTTGTCCTACCCGCGGGCGGGTAACTTGTAATGAATTGGATACCCGTGCTAACTCCCCGCGGACGGGACGAAGGCCGGAAAAAAGGAGTGTAGAAGATGTCTTGCTTGGTCATACCTAAGGACTTGTATCTTCGAGGACCTGGGATCTTGGGAATTGGTGCTCACCTCACGTTTTACGTTATGGGCGGATTGCGGATTGCCCCATCTACTTGGATGATGCCATACTTACTAGGTGGTAGCGGTTAGTGTTATAGCAGTGACAGGCCCCGATGGCCTCCATCCTGCCGAGACAGCGGGGGTTGATCTTGAGTCGCGGGAGTACTCGATACGCCGCCGCCGCCTCTCTCCCGCGACGGTGGTACTCCCGAGCTTCCCCCAGAGCCGAGTGGTTTGGTGGCATTGTCCGACTAGGTGGTCTCCGTATGTCATCCTAGACGTGTGATCGGCCGATGATGGTGACCGGTATGCCTTGAGCACAAGCTCGCAGAGTTGTAAATCTATACGTATAGTCCGCCTTCGGGCTAGGACCCGCTCTAGACCTCGACTACTTAGGGTTTGCGCCGCCTTTTTGCCTGGACTACCCTCGGTTTGCGCCGGTCTTTTTGGCTAGGTTTTCTTGAGGTCTTTCTCTTCCAAGTAGTGAGGGTGTTTTTCTTCTCATCCCGAGTTGAGTGTGGTTTGGGGATTACGGCCGAGAGCCCAGAGGGTCGAGAGCCGCTAGTTAGGGTGCGTAAGGAGTTGAAGGGGTCGCTCGTCGCCGAGCGCCAGCTTGTGAGATGTGAGATGTGTTGTGGGAATGGATCTGAGCCTTGTTATGATGTTGTTTTGGGCATTACACCAGGGTTGGTGTGATGCTGGGAATGGTATTTAAACTTGTGTATATTTATTTATTAAACTTGATGCTTGCATAGGAAACTACAGCCAAATATAGGCCTTTTTGATATATCCTTTGCATTCCACAAAGCACCACAAAGCAAAGCAAAGCATAGGGTGGGAAATAGCCAGTACTCATTGTACTGAAAGTCATTTTTAGTTTGCAAGGTGAACTTCGGCAACTTGGAGGATTAGATGGTTTCGTGCCTACGCTCAAGCTGAGGATGGATGATGATGCTTCCGCAACGTTCTTCTAGCTGTTCTGGGTTCTGCGTGACTCTGTTTGCTTCCGCCAAGCGGCGATGTAGTAATAATACTCTTCTATTTATACTCTTTTATTCGAAGTTTGACTCAGAATCGATCGTAAGTTGGATAATGTGATGGAATGATCCTCTGAGACTATCATGTTATACATCTATCCGTGAATTTCCCTTCGTGGAAATTTGGGGATGTTACAAGACGACATACAACGGTTTCATAGTGAGAAGATTTGAGAGCTACGACACCACGGTGCAATGAAGGTGGCTCTCTAAGTGGCTAGTGGCTTCGACTCCCGGGGGCTCTTCACTGATCAGAATGGTACAACTACTGGGGTGGATCTCAATACATCATGTACAAAGATAAGACGTTTGTTCCTATAGAGGATGCACCACAAATCTATTGTGTAAAAGATAATGCTCATCAGGATAAACATCTGGTGTTCTTAGGGGAAAAAAGATTTGTTAGTGTTGAAGGAAGTGTGATAGATGAGAAAGATTACAAAGGTTAGAAAAAATGGTTGCTTTCGTGGAGGATGTTGACCTAACTATATTTGAAGAGGCTTATATAAGTTGTATTTTAAAGTATCTGCTTTAGTTATTGTTTTATTTCTTCTCGAATTAAGTATGTGTTATGCACTAGTCCCTTGCAAAAACTGGCTATTAGTATGCTCCAAATTAATTAGTTTTAAAGGGTGCCCAAATCCTAACGCTGTCCTCCGATGGTTATATGTAGTATTGATTTTTCATTTAAAAAATTGTTGAGCTTTGTAGTTATTGATCGAATCATCTAATATATATCAAAATTACCCCGGTACTGGTTTGAAAATAGGGATAAAAAAACACAAAGAGGAAAAAATAAAACAAGAGTAAAATCACATGGACAAAACTTGTCCTTTTGTGCAAAAGTTAACACCGTTAGGTGAACTTCACAGAATAGGGGAAAACTTTCTCCTTGTTTTAAAATCACAGGGATAAAATTACAAAGTAACAAAAAGTGAAGGCAAAAATCACAATTCTTTTTACGAAATGGAGTGATATAAACGCTTAAGCCCCTTAAAGACATAAAAGTTTAACTTGGAAAGCTAGACCTCTATAACATTTGAAAGGAATGGATCTAGTACATCTTTTACATTAACAAAGTATTACTTGGCTCATGCACGCCATCCTATAACAGTTGCAGTATGATCTATCATATCATCATGGACAAAACCCTTAATTTATAAGGTGCCGTTCTTCGTTCCATGCAGCAGCTGTCCTTCCGCTGCCGTTCCTTCTGGGCACGTAGGGTTGCAGGTAGGGCAATGGGCACGACAGTCCTCCAACTTGTCGTAACAACCTTGGTTAGGCTGGCAGCAATAGCAGACGTCTTCCTTAATATCGCTATGGCAAAAGCATTTCACGGTGCAAAATATGATTGTGATCAACTTCGTCTTAGTCTCATCATCTAAAGATTCAAGACATTTATCCTCGGTATGGTAGTAGGCGCTTGTTGTGTTTCTCCCATTGCTGAGCAGCTGATGAGGAGAACGACCTGTATATATTTTGCGTTCGTCAATAAATATATGTGAACTCATTTTCGTCGATTGACGATGAGAGATTGAACAAGATGCATGAGGACGACGATGCAGACTTACCTGCTTGTGGAGTCATTGCTAGGCATCCAAAGAGAATAGCCACAAATATGGCAGTGGTGGCTTTGGCATTCCCATAAACCAAGCTGCTACCATTGCTGCGGCCCTTCATACTGAACTGTCTGCTGATCTCTTTCTTTCTAAATCAGCTAAGCCTCTCCGTTTGAGAGGGGTTTTAGAATGGACTTGAGAAATGACCTCGCTCCTCGGATGGGTATATAAAGGGAGGAAAGCCTGCCTTCTCAGCGAGACGATGACCTCATTTGCCTACCTAATTTGGAAATAATAATCGGTTAGACCACAGTACATATCAGCAAATGAGCATAGATTGTAAGAATTTATCGGCGCTAGCTGTGGTGGATATGCGAGATCTTGTATATATTGAAACCATTCCTTGCATGCTTTGTTGTATATATATGCAGTATGACGTGTGACAGCAATCGTGGCCAGATTCTTGTCATGGACGCACAATAAGCTGACAGCTAAATGATTTGTAGATCCCACAGCTTGTGTATTATTTTTTTCTTAATGCAATACAGATGAACATATATGGAAACTAAACAGTACATCTTGAGTTTACAAATGTCACAGCTGGCGTCTCATTTTTGGCAAGCATGTTTGCCTAGCTACTACTCTATATATTGGAAGAAACGGCTATGATATTAAAGGGTTGTTGAACTTAGAGTTTGACCCATGAAGGGTGGACAGTTCAGCGATTATTACTAATTATGCCCTTTGGCTGACAAGGAAATATGGTTATTTACCAATGTACTAATAAGTTTTTTCATACTCCCTTCCATTTCAAATTATAAGATGTTTTGACTTTTCTAAATTCATATCTTTTGCTACGTATCAATATATATGTTATGTCCAGATACATAACAAAAGCTATATGAACTTAGAAATGCCAAAACGTCTTATAATTTGGGATGGAGGAAGTACTATACTATTCCTAAAACATAGACAATCTGTCCTATCTTACACTACATGAAAATATGGTGACAAGTGATATCACTCAATTTTGATTGTCACACGAGATGAGATCAATGTGTCACTAACAAAGAGTAAAAAAAATATGAAGGGCTAGCTTTTACATATTGTTGAAAATTGATTCCTTCCTCTCTGAGATTTTTACAATTTGACCAGGAAGTTTTAGGCCCTTGCCAAGCGACTTCACATTAAGGAACATGTTAGACTATGCCTAGACGCTTCAACAGCAGATGAAAACTTCAGCAAGAGAAATCAATAATAGTGAGATTTTCATAACCTGTTTAAATTCTAGCTCTTGTTAGACTCTAGTGCTATGGGATTTAAAATTCCTTAGTTGGTGGATTTCTGAGTTTCCTGCGCCTGAGCGGTTCATCACCGCCGGTGAAATGGATTCCGGCAGTGATGTGGCGGCAGTGATGAACATGACCGCCTCGGTTAATAGACACTAACTGAACCGCTAGTGCGGTTTTTTTCCTGGCTGGCTGGCTTGGCTAGCTTCCATTAACTGTGGTTGTTTTTTGAATAACCACCATGGTTAAAAAAAATAAGTGTCTTGTAAAAGATTTTATGTAGTAGTGCTACATGACGTCGCATCCTCTGCCTCGCCCTCCGCAAAGACATCACGCCCATCACATCTAGATCTGACGCCCTCGCTTGGAGACGATGCGAGCAGTAAAACGTTGCTCTTGACCGGCGTCAGAACCTGGGCCAGTTATGTTGTCGAAAAAACATAGGCTGGTGCGCCCTATGCCGCGATGGTAGGTGGCACGTGGTTCAACGAGGGAGAGGACACGGGGTGGGGGGAGGACACGTTGTGGGGGCAATGGGAGTGCAGTGGTCGGTGGCACGTCGTCCTCTTCAATGTTGGTCTTCTTGCTCAACAGCTTCGCCGGCGCCGACGTCGTCCTTGCCAAAGACGAAGAAAGAGGAACAGGGGACAAGTAGCGATACGAGAGAATGTGGCGTGAAGAGTGAAATAATGGCGAACGGAGTCACCAAGACAGTGTTACTTCAAGAGGGATGGGCTCGGCCTGCTCTTGAGGGGCCGAACCTAGGTGGGACATAGATGTAAAAAAATATAAAATAATTGATCCTTTAATTGTCTGCTTTAAGTTGTGTGCAGTGTTTTAAAAAGGGAGAATATGAGCAGTTGCCTATTTGATTTGAAGAGGCTTATAAGTTGATTTTGAAGTATCTGCTTTAGTGGAGATCTGACAACGTCGCCCCCGTGAAGGAGCTATGGCTCAGCTCTCCCCCAGCCCAACTGTTGGTGAAAGTACTGCATTTCCTGCTCCTCCTGTGCTGGGAGATCTAGAAGCACAGGAACGAGGTGATCTTCAAAGGCCTCCCCGGACTCTCAACAGCTCAGAGCAGCCTGCAAAGCCGTTCAGAAAGACTGGGAATACCGAATCCAAAGGAGATAGGTTTGAAACAGAAGTGGAGATCCCGCTCTTTCCGATTAATGTAACACCCTCGTGTATATTGATGGCTTTGTAAACTATGAAAGGCTTGGCCTTCCACCAACTGAGGGTCACTTCTCAGGTGTCTGTGGAATGGAATGCAGGTGGGAATCATTTTTATCTCCCCCGAAGTTGACCTCAAAAAAAAAAGTATCTGCTTTAGTTATTGTTTTAGTCCTGCTCAAATGAAATATGTGTTATGCACTAGTCCCTTGCAAATACTGGCTATTAGTTAGTATGCTTCAAATTAATTACTTTCTCATGGTGTCCAAATCCTACTGCTGCCCTCCCTTAGTTATATAGGGGCTGTTTGGTTACGTGGCCCAACGTGGCCAGGCCAGGCTGGGCCATCTTTGGCCCGTTTGGTTTGCATGGCCAGCGAGATAGCCAGGTCCCAACGGGTCTCCATACCGCACTTGGCTAGTCTCCATAAAAACGGACCCCTCGGTCATTTTTCTTGGGCCTGGCTTGCGCCAGCTCCGTGCGTATTCCTGTCTCCAAAGGGCCGCCGCCATCACCCCTCCGTCTCCTCCCCTGTTCGTCTCCGCCATATAGATTTCCATACGCCCGACGGCCTGGCCCGATGCACGAGGATTTGGCCCGGCCCAAGCACGGCCTGACCCGGAGGCAACGGGCCTAGCCCAGCCCGCATGAGGCGCGTGACGGGCTTGGGCCGACCGAAAGCACGCAGCCGCACGCCCGACACGTTAAGAATGGGAAGGTCCCGGTGAGGCCCCGTGGCAAATATACTAGTGATAATATTGTATATATTTGATATATTAGTCCCGATATTTCATATTTGGTATAATATTGTACATATATCTTTGGTGAGGCCCGGCAGGGCGGAGCTACGTTGGTAGCAGTGGGGTGCCTGTGCACCCCAAAAATTTAAAAAATCACTTATAAAAATAGATTTTCACCATTATTTTAGACCAAATTTTTATATCTATAAGAGCAAGGCACTCCCCACTATTTTTTGCGCTTAGCTTCACCCCCCGAGGCCCGGTGAATCTTAAATTGTGGTACATGTCATTCTGTACTGTGCTTTTTATATGTTTGATGGAATCTATGTAAAAAAATGATTATGTTTGAGTGTTTTTTAAAAATCGGCCCGTGGACCAGGACGACATGATTTTTTCAGCCGTGCACATCGGGCCGATCGACCCGGCCCAATTTTTGCCCATGGACAGTCCCGGCTCGAGGTCGTGCACGGAGCCCGGTGCGGCTTGGCCCGCAGGGGCACGGTGTGCCTCAGCGGCACGTTAGAAATCTATACTTCGCACAAGCTCTCGGCACGTTGGAAATCTATACTTCCCACAAGGAGCTCTAATATTAATTGTGTGTGTGTATTGTTAGCTAAAATGTTGTTGTTTTTTATTTAAAAATTGTTGAGTTTTGTAGTGATTGATCGAATTGTTTAATATATATCAAAATTCCACGCTACTGGTCTGAAAATAGGGCTAAAAATACAAAGGGGAAAATATATAATTAAAATAGGACTAAAATCACATGGACACAACACTTGTCGTTGTATCGAAAAGGTAACACCGTTAGGTGAACTTCACAGATTAGGGGCAAACTCTCTCATAGTTTTAAAATCACAGGGGTAAAATTATAAAGTAAAAAAAATAAAGGAAAAAAAAAATCACCATTTTTCTCTACGAAAAGGAGGTATACAATAAACGTTTGAGCCCCTTAAAAATAGAAAAGTTTGACTTCGAAAGCTAGACCTGCAACATTTGAAAAGGAATGGATAGGAATACATCTTTTACACTAACAAAGTATTACTTGGCTCTCTCATGCCATTCTATAAGAGTTGCATTATGTCATCATGGACGCAACCCTTATAATAAGTTATAAGGTGGCGTTCCTCGTTGCATGCAGCTGCAGTCTATCTCCATCTGCCGTTGTTCCATCCGGGCAAATAGGGTTGCAGGCAGGGCAATGGGCGCGACAGTCCTCCAACTTGGCGTAACAACCTTGGTTAGGCTGGCAGCAGTAGCAGACGTCTTCCTTTTTATCGCTATGGCAATAGCATTTCACGGTGCAAAAATATGATTGTGATCAGCTTCGTCCTGGTTTCATCATCTAAAGATTCAAAGCAATTATCCTCGGTATGATAGTAGGCGCTTGTTGTGTTTCTCCCATTGCTGAGCAGCTGATGTGGAGAACGACCTGTGTATATTTTGCGTTCGTCAGTATTCAAATATATGCGAACTCATTTCCGCAGATTCACGACAAGAGATTAAACGAGATGCATGAGGACGACGATGTAGACTTACCTGCTTGTGCAGTCATTGCTAGGCATCCGAAGAGAATAGCCGCACATATGGCAATGGCGGCTATGGCAGTCCGTCCGATAAACGAAGGCGGTACCGCACCATTGCTGCGGCCCTTCATACTGAACTGACTGCTGATGTCTCTTTTTTTCTAAATCAGCTAAGCCTCTCCGTGTTTGTGGTGGGTTTCTTAGAATGGACTTGAGCAATGACCTTGCTCCTCGGATGAGTAAATAAAGGGACCAAACCTGCCTTCCCAACGAGTCGATGATCTCATTTGACTGGCTAATTTGGAAATAATAATCGATTAGATCAGTAGATATCAACAAATCTGCATAGACTCTAAGAATTTATCAGTACTAGCTGTGGTGGATATGCGAGATCGTACGTGTATATATGAAACCATTCCTTGCTTTTGCTGTATATATGTAATGAATATATGACGTGTGACAGTTTTCGTTTTCAATCGTCCGGGGCCAGATTCTTGTCATGGACACAATATAAGCTGACAGCTAAATGATTTGGAGAACCCACAGTTAGCATCATCAATTTTTTCTTAATGCACGCAGATGCGTCCTTATGAACGGACGCTAGTCTACAATGAACGTCTATGGAAACTAGACACTAGACAGTACATATTGAGTTTAAAAATGTCACATCTGGCTTCTCATTTTTGGTATTGGCAAGCATGTGCAAGTTTGCCTAGATACTACTGTGTATATATTGGAAGAAACAGCTAATTGATACGCAAGGGTTGTTGAACCTGAGTTTGACCCATGAAGCGTGCGCGTGGACAGCGAGTATTACTAATGATGCCCCTTTAGCTGACAAGGAAAGTTGTCATATAAAGGTAAACACTTAAGCCAGCAAAGAGCCGTTGGGGCGGAGCCCCACCCTGACGCCCCAGCCACCGCCGCCGCCGCCCTGGCGCTGGCGCCCTCCGCCCCTTCGGGGTGGGGCAAGAGGGTCGGCCGTCCTAGGTCCATGGAGCAGATGGGGCAGTATTGGTATTCAGCTTTTGAACCCAATAAACATATGGCAGATAAATCAACGCCGTGCATTTGTGTTTCCGTGATCTCGCGGCTCGTCTCTCCCTTGACTTCTTGGCTTCCTCCCGAGTCACACGGTAGGAACACGCCGTCGCCGCCACGCAGCGAGTCGCCGGACGAGCACGTCTGCCCGGTGACCTGCATAGGGCTACGACGTATTCCAAGCAACCAGGCTTTCAGCAGGCAGGGGCAGGCGGCAGCAACCACCCAATCATGTATGAATCTCTTTCATATCCCTATTGTACGACCGACGCTAGCTAGAGTACTGATCAGATATTCAATGTGTTAGGCACTTGACTCCCTAAGGTAGCTTAGGATTGTTTGATCTTTGTGATTTTGTTCTGTCTAGTGTACTGATTATTTGAAATTGCATTTACTGATTGTTCCTCAAAACTACAATTCCTAAAGAACCATTTGATCTATAATGTCATAAGAGAGGTTAAATGGATTTACAAAATTATGATTGAGAAGTGTTTGTTGGATGGGATTGATATTGGCATCTACATTGATGATTTCACAATGAGGAATGATAAATTTTGAGGTATTTTAATATTTTAAAAAAATTTCAAAAAATAGTGATTCTGACCAAATTTTCATCATATTCACACCAATACGATAAATCATATGGATCCACAAGGCAAACACACCCCCTCGTATTCGCTCTAGCTCTGCTTTATGTGTGTATATACACATGCACTGGCAGTATTAGTTCTATGTATTACCATGTCCATATAAAAGGGTCCAAGATTTTAGTTTCGTCCCAGGTCCATGAAAACTCAGGACCGGCCCTGGGTGTACTGCCGGATCACAACACCACCCGGTAGTATTATGCCAATATCAGGTCATGACTTGACATGACAGTGGCATACCAGGTAGTGATATTGTAGCTAGGATACCACCTGGTAGATGATTGTTTTCACCATCTTGAACACAGCCATCATGATGGTGCTGTTTTCACCAATAAAAAATTCGCATGGAGGGGCTTTGTTTTTGGATAATGAACATGATCACCTTGCTTTAGGATGGGTAACTAACAATCCTTTTTATTTGTAGCTCATTTATTGTTGATTATATCATCTCTGATCCTAATGATTGTTCTTTGTCCATTTTAGAGTGAATTTATCGTGAAGGCATCCAAATTTTGGTGAACTCATTTGATACCACTAATTTAAGTTTAGTACCTATATATATTGATACAATTAGTTTGCTAGTTTGCTTTCTTAGATTGCTTTTTGATTATTGTAATGCTTATTAGCAATGACGGAGCCACCCATGGGCGAGGTGGGGCGGTCGCCCTAGCTACTGTCGCTGTAGCATCAGACCCCTGGACCCCCTCTTCAACATTCTTCTCCAACTCTAGACCACTAAGGGAGACGGTGACCATGCTAGTTGCAAGGGACGGAGCCACTAAGGGAGAAGGCGTCATACAGAGCAGCCATGACAATGAAGGGATCCAGTCCCGTTCCTTGCTGGCCCTTTTTTTGGCCGTATAGGTTGTATTATGTACTTCAGCCCACCATGGTCCAAATTTACTCCCCAGTTCCCTGATCCCAATCTCACGGTCTTTTGTTTACACATCAGCATTGGCATCGAAATCGAGCGAGCGCCACTGCCGCACCGCATGCTGCGCGGCTGCACCCACTTCTGCCCCCGCCGTCACACTATCCACCTGTCGGCTGCTGGCAGCGCCCATTCGCCCGCCGCCGCTGCTGAGCAGGAGCAAGCTGCGCCGTTGGAGGGAGGAGAGGAGGAGCAGGAGGCCGCCAGGCATTGGTGTGGCCATTGCCACAGCAGAGGAGAAAGGGCAGCAGCTGCAGCTCCACCAACATCTGAATTCGGCCAAGTTAGCATTGATCCTACCTGTGGCAACATCTTTAGTTGAAAGAGCTTTCTTAGCTTTGCACTTCATCAAGACAGCTTTGTAGAACACGATGGGCTCAATAACTTCGTAGTGTGCTACATTAAGAAAGGGATATTCAAGGAACTTGGTACTGATAAAGTTAAGAAGAGGTTTCAATCTATGAAAACCAGAAGAGTGAACTTGCCAAAGAGCCCTCGACGTCATCAACTAATCAATAACTACTTTATTCTTCGAAATTAAGGTAGCATCGTGTGTTTCTCGTCTTCTTTTCGTTTGCCCCACCTAATTTTTTTCTGGCTCAGTCATTGCTTATTAGTTGGTTCGTTTAGTTTTAGCATTTTGATTAGTGTACAATAGTTAAAAAATTGTTCAAGAGAGCTACCAATTTTTTATGAACCAATGTGACATTGTTACTTTGAGGCCATTATCTAACAACTCTTCAATTTCTGGATAGTTTGGTTGATTTTCTAGTATGTGTGATGGCACAATTGGAAGCTACTTTTCATATCCCGTTTAATTTCTAGCTCTTGATATGGGATTTAAAATTCCTTAGTTTTTTTGGCATTTGTTGCGCACAAAATTGGTGACACGGTTATGGTCCTCTTTTCTTAATGCATCTATGAGTTTTGAACTTTAACTAAATCCAATTTCATACCATTTTTGTTAATAGATGGCTTGAGGATGGATGTATGGTCTTGACCCTAAAGACCTTTGGTTTGTGATCGACATAGACTCCTTTATCTAGGCGGACAAAGTTTATGTCGCATGTAATCCATCGGATGAAAGCTATGTGTGCTCCATATACAGAGACTGTAGAAATATGAGGCAATTTCGCAACCCTGAGCATACATGATCTCACTTAATTAGCCAGGGTTTTGTGGAAGACTAAGATAGGGTGACGTAGCAGATGAAGACTATAAGATATGGATTAAGCATGGAGAAAAGGGTGACATAGCAGATGACCAAGGCGTGGTGATATTGAGAGCACGCCTGAATCTCTGTCAATAGGGAACAATTGATTAACGTACGTGTAGAATTACAATTTACACAGGAGAGGACGGAAAAACACCAACCACAAAAAACTTTAGTGTTCGTTTTGATGCCTAGAAGAAAATGGGTAGGTGGAGACGACGTAGAATTGTTTCATAGAGAGAAGATTTGAGAGCTACACTACGGTGCACTGAAGGTGGCTCGTAGGTGGAGACGACGTAAAAAACTATTTCGCCCTCTTTTTGTCGAAAGTGCTAAAAAGCACTCGGCAAAGATGTTTTTCAAATTAGTTTTTGAGACAATAAACGAATTTAAATCAAAAGTTGTCGACTACAAAGTCTCATAACTTTTTGAAATCTAATCTTTTCATTTAGTAAGTTTTTTCCATTCGAGGTCGTTTAAAACATTCAAATTTCAATCACATTTGAAATTCAAAATTTTGAAACGACCTTTGATGGAAAATGTCGAACCCCGCTAGATTGGGCCGGAACCGACACGTGATTGTCGAATCGTTGGAGCTGCGAAGGTGGCATAGGGGACTGCAGTTTCCCCGACGACGGCGGCGCGCAATCGGCAGCGCATGTGCAGCAAAGTTGAGGGAGCGGAGCAGCCGTGGGCGGGAGAGGAAGGGGGGGGCAGCAGGGCGCCGCGCGCTGGGCGAGCGGAGGGGGGCGGCCGCTGCTCGGGCGGTGGCGCGGTGAAGGGGGGGGGGCGGGCGGGCGGGGAGGAAGAGTAGGGGCGGTTGGGCAGGAGTAGATAAATATGTACTATTTTTATTGTTTGCTTATCCCCAAAAGAGATTACATGCCTCGCTTATATAGCCCGCTAGTGGGATTTGTAATCTAAGCAATCTCTATAACGTTTCCTTATACGATTGGAATACCTTTTACAAGCAATATTTATTTATTTCCTAATACGGGTCTTCCTTATAGATTGAATATCCCCTTTACACACCAAAAGCCTAAGATGATCCTAACTTGAGGACGGCGTAGTTGGATACGGATGGGAGGGAGGCGGCGGCGGGCGGCAGTGGGCGCCGCCCCAAGGCCAAGGTTCTCGCCCCTTTGTGGTCGGGTGGGCGCACTTCGTGCCCTTTTAGCCCTTCCCCGAAGCTAGCCCACTCGATGACATTCCCCCACCGGTTCGACGAGGCGGCGCGGCCCACGCAGCGCCCAACCCACCGATGGTGGCGAAGGGGATGCCGATTGGGGAAGTGACAATGCCCGGCCCGAAGTAGAAGACGAAGGGGCCCAACTTGTCGTTGTCATCATCGTTGTCGAGAAGAAGTCGAGGTGCAGGTCACCGAAGTAGATGCTGAACTTGTAGCTCGGGGGCTGCACGCTGACGCTTCCGCCCATGCACGCCCATGACGGAGGCGCTGAGGGTGCCGGATAGCTCGAGCATCTAGCGGTCGGAGGAGGCGCTGTAGGCGTAGGTCGCCGACACGGTGACCTTCTCGTGGAGCCCCGCAGGCAGACATGTGGAAGCCGGCGTAGGTGGCGAGGAGGTGAAGTTGAGGAGGCATCCGTAGAGGAGGTCGCCGGGCGCCCGGACGGGCGCCCCATTTGGCGCCTCCCTGTGTCCATGGTGTAATCGACGGTGACGTTGTCGGCGCGAAGAAGACGCCGCCATTGTTGTCGAAGAGGACGACGGTGGCGCCTCAACCCTCGATGTCGTGGTGCGCCCGTAGTAGGAGGAAGCTCGGCCGGGAACACCCGATCTTCCCTTGGGCATTGGGAAGATGGAAGCCCACCGCCACGCCATGAAGTGGGGCGTTCTCCTCCAGCCAGAAGTCCCGGAGAAGCTCGGCAAAGCAGGGATGTAATAGCGGTGGAAGTACCTCACGATGCCATAGTGGAGGCTCCACTCGCGCGGTTGCCCCCAACTCGATGGCGTTGGCGATGATCCCGAGCTCCTTGTTGGTCGCCGTGGGGCCGTGCAGCTCAACGATCATGTCGTTCGGCCGCCAGTCCGTCGATGTCATCCATCGCGGCATAGACGCCGCCGCCCGGTATGCGGTCAACCGTGGCCACAAAGAATGTCGCTGCCGATGTCGGGCTGGTCGCCGAGGTGGCCGCTCGCCCGGGCGCCGGCTCGTCGTCGTCATAGCGGCAAGACGAGGTCAATAGCCTCCTCCATCAAATGAGGCTCGAACCACTTCGATCGTCGCGGCGAAGCATGTCACGAAAGCCTCCAACCAAGAGGCCGACGTGGTGGCGCTCGCCCCTCAAGATCCATGTTTAATGCATAGCTCTTGAAGGCATAGATGTAGTCGCCCAGCTTGCCTTCATGGGAAGGCGACGCGTATTCCCCGTGGTGTCGAGGATGACGAGGATGCCAAAGTCGCATCGTAGGTAGCGGGTTAAGTCGCCCCACTCGAGCGGGAACCTCCTCCGGGGACAGCTTGAGGAACCAAACCACGGCTTGGACTGGTCCGATGGAAGGCAAAGATACCGCACGTAGTAGTCGGGGTCGATGTCCAACTTGAGCTCGAACAGCAGCCCCATCTTGTGTATCCAGAGGTTGGGGTTGTCGGTGCCATCGTATTCCTCGATCTCAAGACGAGTGCCGCGGGTGGCAACTGCGGTAGGGCGCCGCGGGTGGCGCCCTGGACGCGCGGGTGGCGCCTCGTGGTAGGGGCGCCGCGGGTGATGTCGCTCGCCTGGGAGAGTCCCGCGCGGTCGCAGTGTCGGGAAGAGGAGAGGGCAGCCGGTGCTGCGGTGTCGCCGATGATGACATCGACGACGGCCGGTGCGCCGCGGGCAACGTCATCATCTTTCCTCCACCCGATATACCCGTTACACCTCTGCTAAGCAGAGTAAAACCGGTATATCGGCCGTGGCTCACGGTCATGAGCGGCCTTGAAACCCTTTGCATTAAAGATGATGACCTATGCTTGTTTAATAGTTCATAATTTATCGTTTATGCTTTACATTATTATGTTATAATGATCATGGTATATGGATAAGATATTGCATTGCTATATTTGCCGAAGTTCGACATGGACTCATTCTTGTAATTTCCCCACCTCGCCCTCTGTTGGCAAAAGTCACATGGAGAATGGATGAAGATATTAGTTCTTGGCATACGGAGCCCCCAGTCAACTGTCCCTGAAGATAATGGAGCCCGAGAAGTTTAGCAACCGTTTCGCGTTATTTTGATAAATTGTGAGTGTTTGTTCAGTTATTTTACACTTTAAGCATTGTTTTCTCGATATTTATTCTGTTCTATGTTATATGTGTGGACTTCCCCGGCATAAATATATGGCGAGTCCGGGTCTTCTTCGGAAAACCAGGCGTGACAAAAAGAGTTCTAAAGACTGCACGTAGAAAATGTAGAAATAAAGCCGCAGACTCGAGGCGCCCATTGCGTAAGCATATCTTGTGGCGGAGGCTGCGTTTTGGGCCCAACAGAAACCCAAGCCGGGCAGCTAGCGAGAGCTCATGAACTACCTCCGGACCTCGGGGCTCCCCCGCCTGAAACCCCCGCTAGCGGCGTTTGCTCCGCCCTCAACCTCGCCTCCCGTGTGAGTATGCCTGTGCGGTCAATAATTCTTTGCTTGTGGATGTCCCGGGTTCACGCCTAACACATGCAACATATTCTACTTTGTGCAGCCGGCTTCGATGGGATCGAACCACGCGCCGCCTCCTGGCCATGATGATTAAGGGTCTCCTTCGCCGACTCCTTCGCCGGCCGTGCAACAACAACTCCCTCCCCCTCTTCCATGAGCTGGTCGTGTACTTGTGGTACTTTGTTTGGAACTTGTGGTACTTTTGGATAAGCTTGTGTGGAACTTGTTGAACTATGAGTTGTGGTACTTGTGGATTTGTGTGGACTATGAGTTGTGGAACTAAACTTGATGATTTGTGATGAATATTGGAGCTACATGTGATATATATGTGATGAATGAGTTGTATAAGTGCATGGATGTCAAATATATATGATATGTGATCTATATGTTTCATTTGTAAATGTGGTAAGGAAAAACAGAAATAAAAAAAGAATATGGTCACTTCACCGAGCGGGACACTCGGTAGAGGAACCTATACCGAGGGTAGCACTCGTGAATCTAGGAGAGGGGAGCCCGGGAACCCCATGTTGCCTGTGTACACCGATGGTAGCGCCGGTGAAACCAGCTGCGGTGTAATATGGTCGATTCACCGAAGGCCCATGCCCCTCGTGAAACGACCATATTACACCGAGCATGTGAATGAGGCGCCCTCGGTAGAACTGGTATCCAGGGTTTTTTAAATTTTGAATCTACCGAGCACCCTTTTGGCAAGGCGCTCGGTAGATAATGTTTTAAAGTTTTTTAAAAATAAAATGCACCGAGAGGCTAGTTGAGGTAGCCCTCGGTGAAGTTGACGTCGACGGTGGCAAACGCCGTTTACGTGACACCATGTTTTGCGAGGGGGCCCGAGCCCTCGGTGCGCTTTGGCATCGGTTTCACCGAGGGGCCTTTTTGTGAGCGCTGGGTACAATCTTTTCCCCGTTTGAAATTTCACCGAGGGGCTAGTACCGAAGTGCGCCCCTCGGTAGTGCCTCCACCGAGCGCTATTAGGTTTTACCGAGCGCTTTTAGCGCTCGGTAGAGGCGGCGCCTCCAGTAGTGTCTACGAAAAGGAGGCCTATAAACGCTTGAGTCCCTTAAAAAATAGAAAAGTTTGACTCCGAAAGCTAGACCTCCAACATTTGAAAAGGAATGGATTGGAGTATATCTTTTGCACTAACAAAGTAGTACTTGGCTCCATCATGCCATTCTATAAGAGTTGCAATATGATCTATAAGTTATAAGGTGACGTTCTTGGTTGCATGCAGCTGCTGTCCATCTCCATCTGCCGTTGTTCCATCCGGGCAAATAGGGTTGCAGGTAGGGCAATTGGCACGACAGTCCTCCAACCTGTCGTAACAACCTTGATTAGGCTGGCAGCAGTAGCAGATGTCTTGCTTATTATCGCTATGGCAGTAGCATTTCGCGGTGCAAAATATCAGTGTGATCAGCTTCGTCTTGGTCTCATCATCTAAAGACTCATAGCAATTATCCTCGGTATGGTAGTAGGAGGCGCTTGTTGTGTTTCTCCCATTGCTGAGCAGCCGATAAGGAGAACGACCTGTATATATTTTGCGTTCGTCAGTATTCAAATATATGCGAACTCATTTCCGCAGATTCACGACAAGAGATTGAAGAAGATGCATGAGGACGACGATGCATGTAGACTTACCTGCTTGTGCAGTCATTGCTAGGCATCCGAAGAGAATAGCCGCACATATGGCAATGGCGGCTATGGCAGTACCATAAACCAAGCTGCTACCGGCACCATTGCTGCGACCCTTCATACTGAACTGACTGCTGATCTGTCTTTCTTTCTAAATCAGCCAAGCCTCCGTTTGAGAGGGTTTTCTTAGAATGGACTTGAGCAGTGACCTCGTTCGTCGGATGGGTATATAAAGGGACCAAACCTGCCTTCCCAGCGAGTTGATGACCTCATTTGACTCGCTAATTTGAAAATAATAATCTATTAGATCAGTAGATATCAACAAATCAGCATAGATTGTAAGAATTTATCAGTACTAGTTGTGGTGGATATTGACTGGCTAATTTGGAAATAATAATCTATTAGATCAGTAGATATTAACAAATCAGCATAGATTTTTTGTGCCTCCAAGGTCAACCACAAAGGAGATTGTTGAAGCCTTCAAAATTCAGTTGCAGCTGCCGTTGTTCATGGAAATTATTATAACTATGTGTTGGTCTATTTGGATGCTTCATAATGATTTAATCTTCAAAGGGACCCCAGCTTTGTTTCGTCGCTGCAAAGGTTTGTTCAAGTCTAAATTTTCTCTAGTTATCCTAAGAGCAAAAGCTTCCTACACTCCACGGATTCAACAATGGAGCCAAGCCTTTATGTAATTCTTTTTAGTTTTTTCGTTACTTTTTTTGTTTCTTGAGCAGGTGGTATGGATACTCCTTGTTTCTTTTTGTTTATTAATAAAAGCACAGGAGCGCTTTTGCTCCTCCTGTTCCCCTTCAAAAAACAAATCAGCATAGATTGTAAGAATTTATCAGTACTAGTTGTGGTGGATATTGACTGGCTAATTTAGAAATAATAATCTATTAGATCAGTAGATATCAACAAATCAGCATAGATTGTAAGAATTTATCAGTACTAGCTGTGGTGGATATGGGAGATCGTGTATATTTGAAACCATAGCTTGCTTTTGCGTGACACTCATCACTTGCAAATTTTTTTTTTTTTTTGAAAAGTCTATCGCTTGCAATCTTCCAGGTCAGATTATCATATATATGGACATAATATGCTGACTCAGCTAAATGATCTGGAGATCTCATAGCTATGGCTAGTATCATTAACGCAGTAAAGATGCAGCCCCATGAGCTGACGCTTCTCCAATGAACATCTATGGATATTTGGAGAGATCCCACAACTAGACAGTACATGTTGAGTCTACAAATGTCACCTGTGTCATCCCATTGTTCTTTTAGAAAGGACGATAAAAGCTTTGCCGCGATTTCTATTGGATGAAGAAAGAAAAAAGGCAAGCACCCGCCCAATTTTTTAATGGAAACTGAACCCAAAAACCATATATACAACTTAAAGCAGTGTTCCACTCCACCTACCACTTGTTACAACAACTCATACTACAACTAGCTTCCACTAAGAAATCTCAACTAACAATACGGTGGATGGAAGAAAATTGGACATGAAACACAACTCGATTGGATTGGGTCACCAACATGAGCCTCCATCAGCGCCACTTGGTCGGATTGGGACGCCGACATGAGCCACCTCGTAGCAGCCACCAAGAGAAGACAAGAAACACACACAAACACAACGCTACACCACCTAGGAAAGGAGCCAAAAGCAAGCCAACAAGAATTGCGCCGCCGTCACGAATGTTGTGCCACGCTAAGAGCCGCTGCCCGCTGCAAGCCCGAAAGCAGCTACTTGGACTCCTCTGCCATGGGACTACCCTCCTCAAGCCGCACACCCGATCGTCGACCAAGCCCCCTGCTCTAGCATTGCGCCAACATAAATCCCGCCGTGGCAACAATGCAAACCACTTATCCTAGCTCTGCGTGGGGGCCCCACCTCACCCAACGCCGCACACTCCCACTATTAGGGACTCGGATATCGACACCACTATGAGAGCATCACCTCGCTCGGCCGCCACCGAGATCACCACTACACCTTGCGTGCCAACTTAAGACCTCCAGCACCCGGGGGCCTTTGCACCTCCCCCGCCAACATGGACAATTTAACCCCCGATGTCTCAACACATAGGCAACACCACCAACCGACCATCACCACCGCCACAAGCGAGACGGTCTCCAATGCGGCGCCTCAATGAGGGCATGACGCCAATGGTGCCGTCGTTGCACATCCACGAGAGGACTGGGTTTTCACCCCGAGATATCCCCATGATGTAAAGACATGGTATCCCTCAATGGTGCCACCGGCGGGGATATGGCGCCCCAAGGTTGCCGCCACCATTGCCACCAAACGGTGGGGGCTTTTGCACCGGTACAGCACCATGCCCGCCGCACGCTCATGGCCATGGCAAGTAGCCCCCCCCCCGCCACCGCATCGCCACTACCGTGAGAAGCCCGGCATAGCTCGAGGCACCACCGTAGCACCACCCAGCAAGTACTGTCAGCCTCCTCGGCCCGCCACCAAGGTGGCGCCAGCCCAAGATCGCGGTCGAGGAGGAGAAGGGAAGCACCAACCACCTTGCCGCGACACCCATCGCCCGCGAGGACGCCCCGACCGCACCATCTCTAGGCCGCCACTGCCGGCAAGAACGCGACGCACAAGGGAGCCGCCCGGATCGATGCGAGCCGTGGGGCACCCGACCGCAGCCATCGCCAGTGCCAAACACACCGACTACAGCCACCTCCCTTGCGCACCCCCACACCGTCGTCGCCGCTCATCGCTGCCGCCACGCCGACCCACAGCCGAGATCGGGTTGTTCTGCGCTAGCCGCAGCCGCCGCCTCCGCAACCTTGCGCCAGCCTTCCGCCCCTCCCACGCACTCAACGCGCTCCCCTACCGCGTATTACCGGATCCGGTCGAGGCATCGCCGGATATGAGGCACCTGCCCCTTACGACTCGGATTGACCCGCGCCAACGAGCCTCCTCCGGGGAGCCAAGGCAGCCGCGCCGCCGGACGATCTCACCGGAGACCAGGGAGCAGGCCACGCCGCCACCTTCACCACGAACCGCGACGAGGAGCCGGGGCGCCGGTGGTGCGGCAGGAGGAGGCTTTGGGGAGGGGCGGCGGCGGCTAGGGTTCCCGTCGCCCGTGAGGAGCGACCCACGAGGTCTTTTTCGCGAAGCCACGTCATCCCATTGTTAGCGAGCATGTTTGCCTACTATATTTGAAACAAACGGCTATGACAGAAGGGTTGAATTGTCAACCATCCTGATGCCTTTTTTTAGGCGAAACCAGTTTATTTATTCATATAAGATGGTTTACAATATTAGGAACACCAAAAGGTGGCGACACAAACCAGACATGCAGCTGAATTAAACTCCTAGCTATGAGATGGGCATCCCCATTTGATCTTCTATTTTCGTGGAACGCGGGCCAACAACTGGGATTCATGGGCCGATCGTCGCAAGGGCCAACGGGCAGAAAGCCGAGCACGCTTGTGTCTGGGCCAGATGAGTGGACAAAAAGAAACAGCGATCCTAGCTGTGCACTATCCTCCACCGCAGCATACCAGGGTGATCACCATGTCCCCACCTCCACCTCGCTCCTCCCTCCGCTAAGCATTGCATATTTGCATGTGCTCAATTAAACCTCTGATGTGATCGATCTGAACCCTAGATCCCCACATCGATGTGGTAGTTTTTTTATTGTAATGTTCAGAGCGACAAAGATGGAATCAGCACTGTTGAATGCAATGTATACGGAGTATAACACTAGTAACGAATTAATTTTGCGTGACACCCCTAAATATTAACCGTGGCGGGCACTTCTTGTGCCCGTCCACGGTTAATACGTCTGTCACATCCAGTTTTATTTTACGTGGCGGGCACTTTTGCCCGTCACGTAAAATCGATTTACCGCGGGCGGGCGTTTATAACAGGCCGCCCGCCACGCAAAATGTGACCATTTTTCGTGACGGGCAGGTTACAAAGGACTGCCACGCCAAATACCCCAAAGCCCACAGCTAACCCCCAACAAAAGTGACCTATCGGGCCATATATATATAGAAGTTCTAGGGTTTCTCCTCATCTCTAGACACACACTCAAACCAGTGCCTCTCTCTCTCTCGCCAAAAATCCTCCTCCTCTCTCTCGCTCGCCGTGCGCTGACGATGTATCCTCTTCCTAGGGGCCGGCGGCCCGGCGCCCCTCCCTCCTGCGGCCGCGACGGCGGCGGCCCCTCCCGCCCCGCCGCCGACGGCGGCGACGGCGGCCCCTTCCTCCCTCGGCGGCCGGCGGGCGGGCGGCCTTCCTCCCTGCAAGAGCGCCGACGGCGTCCCCTTCCTCCCTTTGCAGCGGCGATGATGGGGTCGGCTCCACCGGCGGGCGGCGCCGCCGCGGGGGCGGCCGGGCGAGATCCGCGTCCCCTTCTCTCGGCGGCTGCACCGTGCGGTGCGGCAGGGCGAGCTTCGATCGGTGTACGGCACAGCGTCGGCGGGCTCGATCGGCGGTGGGGGCTCGTCGGCGGGCTCGATCGGTGGAGGGGCTCGGCCGGAGGGCTCGATCCGTGGCGGCGGCCGTCGTGGAGGCGGCGGATCCCTCGGATGGCGTGAACGGCACGCACCTGACGGCGGATCCCCGGGCGGCGGCGGTGTTGCCCTAGATGAGCTCGGGCGGGCCTGTCTAGGGTTTTCTGATTTTTTTATTTTTTGAAACCTTTACCGTGGGCGGGCATCCTAATGTGTCCGCCACGGGTCATCTGTTAACCGTGACGGGTAAGGAACCCGCCACGTATATTACTCGGATTAGCCGTGACCTTCGTTGGGTGACGGGCGCCTCTGCCCGCCACGCAAAATCTCAGACGCCCGTCACCCAAAAGTATTTCAGTACTTGTGTAAACACACCCCAGGGGGCCCTATCCCCTCACTCCACCTCCTTCTCCTTCCCTTCACAAGTGAGAATAAATAATTGCCAAGGTTGGTATATCACACATGGACTACCTATGCTTAGAATTTTGTATGCTGAGTTGGTTGCTCTGAATCTGCGTGGTTTAACTCTTGCACCAAGTGAGTAGTTTGCAACTCTGCATAGAATATATCACCTGCCTAAAACTACCTGACAGATCCGCCCGGCCTCTTCTGTTTTTGTTTCTAGTCCTGGTCGCCAGTCAAGCTCACCAAAGTGTTTTTGTTTGGATATATACTTTGGTCACTCAGCATGCCCACAAATACAAACCAAGAGGAAGCAACCCAGGAACTCCATACAGTAGTCCAGTCCACAAGAGCCACAACACTACACAGTCCAGTGATCCTGTCCCCTTCTTTCGCTTCTTGCAAAAAAATCTTGTCAAATTTATACTAGCTAGTAAGTGTCAACACACCTACATAACTGATAGATATGCATGCATTTCTCTGTACAGTATAACCATGCATGATCAGCCTTCATCCATTCACACTCTTGACGATATATATAGATGTCACACACAGTGAGTATATATACATCATGCATGCCTTCTGTTAATTATTTTGCAGCTCAAGAGGTACACCACTCGTCACAAACATCTGATCGAGGTCTGAGCTGGCCATGGGGGTCCGTAGAAGGGTGGTGCTCGACGCTGCTGCCTTCTTCTTGCTCCAGCTGTGTTGCTGCATTGCTCCTGCTCTGGCAGCGGCAGCAATGGCGGCGGCAACGGACGTCGCTGGAGGGGGAGCAGCAACAGCAACAGCAACAGGTGGTCGGTGCCAAGTACAGGGACCCCAGGCAGCCGCTGAACGCGCGGGTGGACGACCTTCTGCGGCGGATGACGCTGGCCGAGAAGATCGGGCAGATGTCGCAGATCGACCGGGAGAACGCCACCGCTAGTGTCATCAGCAAGTACTTCATAGGAAGCGTGCTCAGGGGTGGAGGCAGCGTGCCGGCGGCCGATGCTCCGCCGGAGGCGTGGGTGGAGATGGTCGAGGAGATACAGAGCGCCGCTGTGTCGTCGACGCGCCTCGGGATCCCGGTGATGTTCGGCATCGACGCCGTCCACGGCCACGGCTACGTCTACAAGGCCACCGTCTTCCCGCACAACGTCGGCCTTGGCTGCACCAGGTAATAATTACTATACTGATCGACATTGTTTACTCCATCCAAGGTCTTTGTATACATCCAAGATCTGAATTAAGAGCGCACATGCCCATGCTTGGCATCTACCGACAGAGGTTATTATCATTTTGCTTGCAATGGCTCGATCCTGCATCGATAAAAAAAACTTTAATATTTCTATGCATGTTGACTACTTGTCCTATCTAAGTACTGGTAGTAGTGTAGATAGAGTATAGTTGCGCTGCAACCTCGTAAAGATTCCTCTGTAGCCGTGTCCAAGGAGTTTTCTACACTAGCTATAGACCTACCGCAAGTATAATAAGGTGGCGTACGTAAGCACTCCGCATCAATATTGAGATGAATGAGAGAGAAGATAAGCAAACCATATATGCATGTCCTTCGCCCAATATTGAGATGAATGAGAGGGAAGATAAACCATATATGCTTGTTCTTGGGGAGGGGCCCTCACGAGGGACCCCTGATAGCTCTGGGCCTCGGAAGGGGAGCAAGAGACCCCCAAGGCGTGGGGGCGGCGAAGACGAAAGCTAGACCCCCGGCGGGCGGCGAAGACGAAGCGGGACCTTGGCGGGGGCCTTAACTGAAAGCGAGACCTTGGCCTTGGGGCAGCCTTGTGGCAGACCCCCGTAAGCGGGGCGGCGAAGCTGAGCGAGACCCCAGCGCTGTACGCGAAGACCGAAGGCTGGCGATCAAGCGACCGCAGCGCGGGGCAGCGAAGCTGGCAGACCTTGAGCCGGGGCGCGGTGGAAAAGCGAGACCCCGCGGCGCGGGGCGCAAGATCGAAGCGGTGACCCCGCAAGCGCGGGGGCAGCGCTGAGAAGACGCCGGCAGCGGGGGGCAGCACGACGGGAAGAAGACGTCCCTCGCAAGCGCTGAGCTGCTGAAATGCCAGTTCCGACGCACCCATAGGCGCGAGGGGCGGCGGGAAAGAGGGGTCCCTCGCGAGGTTCGAGGGCGGCGAAGGGCAGCCGGCCGAGCCGGGCGGCGGCGGAAGGAGGAAACCCTACAAGGGGCCTGAAGCGTAGAAGCATGTGTTTTACCCCTGCCCCCGGGGTTGGTGTTTGTACCGTTTGCCCCCTTGCGGGCCCTGGCCGTAAAAGTGGCATGTACGCTTTGTCCTCATTTGTAACTACGGTAAATACCAACCGTGCGCCTATAAATACGGGGGGGGCCGGGGCGTATGAGGGGGCGGTTGGTGGGAACTTTTATGACCTATCAATCGAAAGTTATTCTCTCGGGATTCGCTCATTTGTCCACGTCACTAGGGACCCGGCTCGTGGTCGAGCATCGCTCACTCTGTGGGAAGCCCTCGCCCCTCCTCCCGCGACCCCCGTGGCGAAGGCTAGAGAGGCAAAGTGCGTACCCCACGGTTGGCGCCGTCCGTGGGGGACCCGACACGAAGAGCCATGCCAGCCGAACACATGAAGCAACGCTGCGGAGCCACTACCCCGCCGATCGGGGGCCAACCGCCACCCCGCCGAGCGGGCCCCTCCGCCCGGAACACAACCCCCGCCGGGATGCTCCCGACCTCGGGGACCCGAGGAGGCCGGTCCCCGTCACCAACCCGAGGGCGGTGCAGGGCCGACCCCGCCGGGGACAAGCGCGGGGGGCCCGAGTTGAAAGCGCCTGGGGGCAACCGAAGTCCCAAGGACCCGCCCGACGCCGCAGAGCAGGCGAGGGCCGGGAGTGCAGTGATGCGGCAACCCTTTCGCATCGGCCGCCCCGGGACCGGGAACATCCTCGGGCGTTGGCTGGGCTGGGCGAGGACTCCCACCGATGACGGACGAGGAAGCCGCCGGGCGCTGCCCTCGGCACTACAAGCTCGGGACGCCGAAAAAGCAGTGTACCGAAACCCTCGACGGAGAACAAGACCATCGTGGACCAGACGAGAGGCTGCGAGGGGACTTTCGCATGGTGGAGCAACAACTCATGGCCGCGCATGAAATACCACGGCATCCGCGGAGCCCCGCACTCAAACACGGGGCATGCGCCACCACCGCCTCCACCACCGCCCTACACTCAACCCACCCGGCCACTTAAACCACGCCACCCGAACCAAAACGCCCATGCGCCTCGCGGGGGAGCCCTCCTAACCCCCCACCGGCCCGTCGAAAGCAACCTCGAGCGGGGGCCATCCGCGCATGGGGCTCCGGCACTATGACCCGCATCTCCACTCTCTTTCGCTCTGCGGTGGCGGAGGCTCGCGTCATATAGCCTGCCCAGTACACAGGGACGAACAGACCCACGATAGTTCATCATGTCCCTACTGGCTTAGCGGTGGCGGTATTTGTCGGGCGGGGATGAGTCCACCATGGCAAAATCGCCGTGTCGCTTCCCGGAGACATCGCCCGATCCTGGTATTCCACCACGCCCCCCGCTAGCATCACGGTGGGCGAGCTTCCGTCCGCTCTGCCGGAGACACTTCAAAGGGAGTGGACTCCGCCTGCAGCGAACTCACGGAGCTCCTCGGCGTAATCCGAGGCCAAGCCCCGAACCCCCGAAAAGGCGGTGGCGGAGGTTCCTCCACACAAAAGCAAGAAACGGAGGGGGTAATGGACCAAAGTGTCATCATGGCGGTCGCGCGCATAAGGCGGGTCCCTGCCACTCAAAATCGAGGAAAGCAAGAAGACCCTCGCGCCGAGCTGCGAGATAATGGAAAAATCTTGCAGCGACACCGACCACAAAGCCAAGCTTGAAACTTTTCGCCCACAACCCTGCAACGGCCGGTTACCCGCAACAAAGGCCTCAGGGCTGGAGCACTCCACCTACCACGGCCAGAGCCGGGGTTGTTGATTGACACCAGCGCCCCGGCCGACCAGCGAGCAAACCCCCTTGCCAAGCCCACCTACCAACAAAGGGACCATCGGCCCTATAACCCGCCAGCGGCGATGGGGTCCGCCCGGCAAAGGCAACCCCGCTTTGCCACTCTTGCGGGCGGACAAAGGCGCACTACACCAAGCAATGCCCATGCCGCCCACGGGCAAAGGAATTCATGGACAGCCGGTTGGCCTCCAGCCGGAGTAACGCCAAATCAACCACACGGGAGGCCGGCTCAACCCCCACGACATAACCACTATTCCTACACCCCGCCAAACTACGGGACCCCTCGATCACCGGGGGTTTGAGTTATCCGCATTCAACCAACCCCCCCTACCATCACCGCATAACCAACCCCGCTATCCCCACCGAGCCTACACGGTTAGCCACCCCGGAAACCCCGAACCAATATCACCACAACCCCGCTACTACCGCCACCCCCGCTTTGCGCCAGCCCGCCACCACCACCACCACCACCCATCAAGCAAGAAATACCCACCACAATAAACAACCCCACCTCCGCCTCACGGAGAAATCCCTAACCATCACGGAGGGTCCAATGAGGACCACGGCAACAAAAGCGTAGAGAAAAGAGCACTACCGAGAGTCCACCACGTCGCGGCGTGAGAAGGCCCCCATCGAAATGACCGGTGGTCTCACGTCCAAATCACTTTCAGCGGCGAGACATGAGACTCAAGGACTACCCCCACGGGCCGGACGCTGATGGTAATCAAGACAAGCGTCGCGGGGTGGATAGTGAACAAGATTCTAGTGGACACGGGAAGCTCCGCCAGACATCCTCTTTGCGTCCACAACCGGCCGCATGAGACTCAATCGCAAAGCATCTTGGAGCCCGTGGGGAAACCCTCTCTTTGGCCGGGGTGGAAAATCGGGGGCCACTGGGGAAGGTCACGCTACCGGTAACCGAGGGGACCGGCCGCACCCTCGAGCAGAACGTAACCGCCGACATGGTTGACATCCACTACAACTACAACGCAATTTTTGGCGGAGGCATCATCAACGCTTTTGGGGCGGTCATCCACGGCGTACCCTCTGCATGAAAATGCCGGTCGATCAGCGGGGTTATCGCCGTGTTCGGGATCGGGACCTCGCCGGGGGAGAAGAGGCGGTCGCCCGGGACACCGAAATGTGCACGCCCTCGAAGAGGACAAGGAGGCCAAAGAAAAGGAGAGGAAAAAAGAAAGAAGACGGGAACCCCGAGGACGAGCAATACAAACCTCCGCGAGCCCGGCCCAAGTAGAGGGAGACAAAATAGATCGCCGTTTCGAGCAGCGAAGGCCGAGTGGTAACAATCGCCGCGACACTAGACCCCGCCTTCGAGGCCAACCTAACCCGGTTCCTCCACGATCCATCTGCGGCGTCTTTGCACAGTGGTAGAGGACCAAGGGGGTCAATCGAAAAATAATTGAACACAAGCTCAATATCAAGGAAGGTGCCCGCCATGCAAGCAAAAGCTTCGTCAAATGTCCAGGAGAGAAAAACAGGCGGCTCGGTCGAGGTCAATCGCCTCCCTCGATGCGAAGGTGATAAGACCGGTCAAGTACCCTACCGGCTATCCAACGTGGTCTGGTCAAAAAAGCGAGCCTCTCCAAAGACAAGGCAGAGCCACCAAGGTGGAGAATGTGCGTGGACTTCACAAGCCTCAATAAGGCTTGCCCAAAAAACGACTTTCCGCTCCCTCGCGCCGGCACCCTCGTAGATGCGCGGCGGGGTGCGAAATGTTGTCGCTCCTCGATTGTTTCTCGGGGGTATCACCGGATATGGATGAGTAAGGAAGGCGAGGAAAAGACCCGGCTTCATAACCCCCTCCAAAGACGTATTGTTTTCGGAAGAATGGCGAGAAGGCCTCATAGCAAGGGTCAACTTTCGCAAGAATGACGGCCGAGAGGTCCTCGCGGATGACAAGGCAATTTCCGCCTATGTTGATGACATCGCGTCGTTGAGCGAGCTCGAGGCAAGAGCACATCGCGGACCTCGAAAGGGCGTTCCTAAAAGCTCGGGGCGAGACTAAAGCTAAGCCCCGCCAAATGCGTCTTCGGGGTCGGCAAGGGCAAGCTACTCGGATGCCTAGTCTCCGCGAGGGGAATAGAAGCCAACCCGTCCAAGATTCAGCGATCTTTCGGATGGAACCCCCGACAAACCCGGAAGCGGCGGCGTCTCCTTTGGCCGTATGGCCTCCATGAGCGCGGGTTCATTTCACGATCCGCAGAGCGGGGCCTGCCCTTCTTCCAAGTGTTAAGAGCATGAGCCTTTCAAGGGGGGCGGTAGCGGAACAAGCCTTTGGCGACCTTAAAGCGGTACCTCCTCAACCTTACAACCCTCGCGGCGCCGAGAACCCGGCGAGGGTCTCCTCCCCTACGTGGTGGCTTCCCGCATGCGATGGCGCGATCCTCGCCAAAAGAAATTTCGAGCAGCACCAAATGCGTCGACTCCCCATCTACTATGTCGAGAGACCCTCGAGGGGCCCTAAAAGCAATTACACCGAAGTTGGAGAAGGTAGCCTATGCGGTGGTCATGGCGGCAAAGGAAGCTCAAGCATTACTTTCAGCGCCGCGAAATCACGGTACCCTCCTGCTTTCCCCTAGAGAACATCTTCAGGAACCCCGAGTCCGTGGGAAGGATAGCCGATGGGCAACGGGTTGGGGAGACCACGCGAATCAAATTCGCGGGCAGAACAGCGATCAAGTCCCAAGCACTCGCAGAACCGTGGCCCGAGATCGGACCCCGGCGTGCACAACAAAGCCAAGAAATTTGGACCCTATATGGACAGCGCACACGGGAGGCGGGGTGGGGCTGAGGCTGGGCGCGAGGGATCGCCGGTCCTCACGTCACCCTCCGGTGTTAAGCTCCGTTACGCCCGAGGGTGGCCTTCCCGTGCACAAACAACATCGCGGAATACAGGCAGTCCTCCACGGCACTAAACAAGCTCGAGCCATCGGTAGCGGAGGGCTATCATAAGAACGAGACTCGAAGTCGTCTCCGGACACGTGGAGAAGAGTTGCGGGGCCCGGAACCCCGAAGTTGCGAGAAGTACCTCCTCCAGTCGAGAAAAAGCGAAGCTTTCTTCTTGGGAATCACAACGAAGACCATAGCAGCGGGAGACAACACCGAGGCGGACGAAGCTAGCCAAGGCGCGGCAACACAAAAGCCCGCTACCTCCCGATGTATTCTACGAGGTCATGACAAAAGCCCACGGTCGAAGGACCCCCCCGGCGACTAGGTCCGTCAACGCCATAGCAAGGCCCGGAGGGCTCGATAATAGCCTATATCAAAAGGCCACCTCGAGCCGAATCAAAGGAAGCGAAAAAAGAGGATAGCACGAGAGGGTGAGAGGATGCGAATAATCGGAGAACTTGGCTCTACAAAGGCGTCGGTCACGGCCCCACGGCTCAAGTGCATCTCAGCCACCGAGGGAAGGACAATCCTCGAGGAGGTTCATGAGGGTATCTGCGGTTCCCCAGCGGACCCCGATCGCTAGTAGGCAAGGTGTTCAGACGGGGTTTCTCTTGGCCTTTGCCTGGCCGGCCTTGAGAGAACCGTCAAACACTGCGAAGATTTTGTCGACTAACGGCCGCACCATTCAAACCTCCGTGCGCGCTAACCACCCCGATCGCCCCACCTGGCCTCTTCAAAGATGGGGCATTGACCTCGTCGGGCCAATGCCACCAAAGGGGGAAACCTCCGCTATGCGATCGTAGCAATCGAGTACTTCACAAAGTGGATCGAGGCTCCCCCTCGCCCACGATAACCTCTTTCGGTCGAGAAGTTCTTTTGGCGGCAAATCATATGCCGCGGGGGTCCCGCGAGAAATCCACCATTGGACAACGGCTTTTCGGTTCGGCTGCGAGGCTTTCAAGCAATTTTGCTTTGATTGGAACCAAAATCCCGCCCGGCGTCCGGCCGGACACCCTCAATCCAACGGCCTCGTCGAGAGGGCTAGCGGTACAATCCTCCAAGGCATCGGCGCTAAAATCCGGGGAAGACCAAGGGGAACATGGGCGGACCACCTAACTCGTGGTGTGGTCACATAACACCTCCGAGTGTAGAGGGCCACGAAGTTCACCCGTTCAAGCTACTTTTCGGGGAGGAAGCGGTACTCCGAGAGGAACTAACTCATGGCTCCCCGAGAACAACCCTCGCACCACGAGGAGGCACCCCGCCCGGTGGGGACCTCGTTGAGGAGATACGCAACCAAGCGGTGCTCAACCTCCACTCGTACCACGCAGAAACATGCAAGTGGCGCGACAAAAAGGTCAAGCCCCCGCAACCTTGCGATTGGAGACTTCGCGCTCATCGAGAAGCGAAGCGCCCACATGGCGGGCAAATTCGCCGCCAAGTGGTTAGGCCCCTACCCGTCACAAAGTCGACAAGACCCGGCTCTTTCCACCTCCAAGACCTCGGCCAGGCGATCTCCCCCAGACGTGGAACATAGATGACCTCCGCAAAGTACTACCCCTAGCGGCGCCATACCGCGCCTTTCGCAAGCTGCAAGGTTTTCCTTTCTCGTTTTATCTTTGCAAGTTACGTAAGACCCTATCATGTAATCGGGGCTGCACTCTTTTCCTCGCGAAGGGGCGTGAGTTTTTAACGAGGCAGCCCCCATTCCCCATTTAATACACGCAGATCTTCCCCCTAGGAAACTTGCCTCCACCGTTGTTCGACGGCTAACACCGAAAGGGGCGGAGCGACGGCCCCCCGCCCTCATCGGCGGACCAATGATAATGATTGGCCTCGCTAGTGGCGCGGTATCCACGCAGCGTCCGGCGAAACCAAACATACCAAGGGGCTCGCAAAACTACAAAACCCCCGCGGACCCCGAGTATGGGCCCCGCGGAGGAGGTCTCAAAAAGTCGCGCACCACGGCAAAAACACGCCGGGGGCTCGCATAAAAACTTCAAAACCCCGCGGACCCAGTATGGGCCGCGGCGGAGGTCTCAAAAGTCGCGCACCCCGCCAAAAACACGCTGGGGCTCGCAAAACCCGAAACCCCGAGGACCCCGAGTATGGGCGCGCGGAGGTCTCAAAAGTCGCGCACCCTGGCAAAAACACGCTGGGGCTCGCAAAACTTGAAAACCCCGCGGACCCAGTATGGGCCGCGCGGAGGTCTCAAAAGTCGCGCACCTGGCAGCAAAAACACGCCCAGGGCTCGCAAAACCGAAACCCCACGGACCCGAGTATGGGCCGCGGAGAGGTATCAAAAACTTCGCGTGCCACGGCAAAACACGCCTGGGGCTCTCAAAACCGAAACCCCATGGACCCCGAGTATGGGCAGCGGAGATATCAAAAACTTCTTGGCGCCACGCAAAAACGCCAGGGGCTCGCCCCCCCGGACCCCATGAGCCTCGAGCACGGGCCTCGCGGAAGTATCAGCGGAAGGACACCCGCAAATAAACCACGCAAAGATCTGAGCATTGAACACATCCACCAACAAAAGGACACACACCTACCCCCAACGAGTCTATTAAAGACGCACCCATCCCCATCGTACAACCCCCGACGCACTATAAAACCAGCACCACTTCGTACCACCATCACCAAATCCGGGGCCACAAAACCAAGAAGACGCACCAACAAACATGATGCGGCGAGAGCTAGCCAAGGCCACGCTCTTATAAAGCACTCCGCCATAAGCCTCGAGATACAACACTCAACCCAACCCCGACACCACAATGGAAAATGTAAAACAACACCAACTAGCAACGCGCAACACGGGCTCCCCAAGAACATAACCTCCGAGCCCGGCGGCACCCCGCCCACTTGTATCCATTGCTTAGCGAAGCCTCCCTCCCGAGGGTGGACACCGCAATGGAGAATGTAAACATCCTCAGGCGGGAGCCCACCAAAGGAATCAAAGTTCAAAGAAGCGCCCCGAAGAACCTACTCGCGACAAGGCCTCGCAACAACCGTGAGCTTCAAAGCCTGGTCCGCGCAAGTCAAGCCTCCACATGAAGGGCATTCAGCGCAAGTTTCCGAACCGCCACTCCGACACCACTTCAACCAACTCCGGCGGACTCCGCGACAAACAAAGAAGAACAAGCCGAACCCCGCACTCACTCAGGTAGGAATAGGAGGCCTCGGGAGCGGCCGTCCTAGCGACCCACCTCGCACGACTTAGAAACCCATGGTAACCTTGGGCAATCTAGTAGAGAAGCTTAGCCGGTCGGTTCCCATTCTCCATAAAGCCCGGGGAAAGCATTGCGGAGAGCCAATACCTATTGGCACAAAACCTGTACCCCCGTGTGTCAGTTATTCTCTCAAAAACCATGATTTCCATCTACGCAACTAAGAACCTCGCGACAGCGAGCCTCGCTAAAAGAAGCAGAGGGCGTCGCTGCGATTTCCATCTACGCAACTAAGAACCTCGCGACAGCGAGCCTCGCTAAAAGAAGCAGAGGGCGTCGCTGCGATTTCCATCTACGCAACTAAGAACCTCGCGGACAATTCCGCCTCGCTAAAAAGAAGAGGGCGTCGCTGCGATTTCCATCTACGCAACTAAGAACCTCGCGACAGCGAGCCTCGCCAAAAGAAGCAGAGGGCGTCGCTGCGATTTCCGTCTACGCAACTAAGAACCTCGCCTTGAGCCGAGCCTCGCTAAAGAAGCGGAGAGGCGTCGCTGCGATTTCCATCTACGCAACTAAGAACCTCGCTGACGAGCCTCGCTAAAGAAGCGAGGGCGTCATTTGCGATTTCCATCTACGCAACTAAGAACCTCGCGACAAATGAAGCCTCGCTAAAAGAAGCAGACGGCGTCGCTGCGACCTCCATCTGTGCAACCAAGAACCTCGCAGCAGCGAGCCCCGCCAAAAGAAGCAGAGGGCGTCGCTGCGTTTTCATCCATGTAACAAACAACCCCGCACCCAAAAGCCAATCCCGAACAAGAAAGGCGCAACACAAAGGCAACTAGAACAAAAGTCCCAGCCAAATAAATTTATAACAACCCCGCGAAGGGTTAGTAAGTTTACAACAGACCCGCGAGGGGTAATAAGTTTACAACAGACCCGCGAGGGCTAATGAGTTCACAACAGACACGCGAAGGGTAGTAAGTTTACAACAGACCCGCGAGGGGTAATAAGTTTACAACAGACCCGCGAGGGGTAATGAGTTCACAACAGACCCGCGAAGGGTAATAAGTTTACAACAGACCCGTGAGGGGCAACAAGTCTACGACAACCCCGCGAGGGGGATAAAACCTACAACAACTCCGCTATCTGTTGGAACCACCTCGATCACTCAGCGAAGGACATTCACCCCGGTAAACATATCAACCACGGACCCGACCAGCCACCTCGGCGACAAATCCCTCCAACACCACCTCTAATGAGCCTCCGCAGCCCGGCTCCACAAACTCCGCAACATCAACCACCTCGACCTCGGGCCGAAATCCTCGCCCCTTGCTCTCCAACCTGTCTCTGTCGGGACAAGCGGCCCCCCAGGCGGGGCGCAGCCCTCACGATAAGGCGTCCCGGGGAAGCACCCGCCCGTCGGTAGACTTCGGCGAAGGTCCCGCGTCCAACTCCACCGGCTCCGCTTTTAGGCATAACGGCGGCACCTTCGCTGTCCACCTCAAACTTAACCTCTCCAAGAACAATAGCAATGACCTCCTTGTCCCCGTGTCATCATCCAGTTCAACTGAATGTGGCCCGCCCAACACAACCCGCTCCACTTGGCGGTCCGTCAAGTCATACCAGCGCCAGAATGCACCGGCGCCACGGTTCTTCATATCGTACCTCGCGTGCGCGCCCACCAAAAGGCCTCAAAGGCGACCCGGGATACTTGGTCATCGCGATGAACCCACGTCTCCCCGAGATGAAAATGTCTTGATAGTTCATCATCAAGGGGACAACGTTCAACACCTCCCGCAAGCAGCCCCGCGAGATCTGCTGCGGCAGGCAAGGGTCGGAGAATCATCACCCCGAAAACACAGCCCCCCTAACCCCCGCAAAAATAAGACAACGGGTAAACCGGCGAAGACAAGGAAAGTAGATTCATAACTTTAATACTTCAGCATCGTCAACCACGTAAACGCACCGCATGTCCATTGTACAAAACTCCCCATAGGGTTTCCTACCCCCCTAAACACCCCGAGATTTCTCACACCGAGAAGTCTCAACTCGGGACGGGGAAGAAGGCCCCGAACCACCGGCTCCGGCCTCGCCCCCATCCAGGAAGTTCGGCATCATCTCCACCATCCGCGGCGTCGGCATTCGCCCCATCCGCCGCCATCGGGCAAAACAACCCCCGCATCGGCAGCCGAGGGATCTTCGACCTACAAGCGCTCTCTCGGCGTCGGGGGTCACGTCATCCCCAACCTCTAGCACGGCCGCCAATGCCTGAACAAAAATTAAACACTTAAGAGGCAAACAAAAGCCAAAACCTCCGAAAAGCGAGAGGCCACAAGGCAAAACACTGTACCCTGCGATCGCGGCACAGGCCTCCTCCATGGCGGCGTCATGCCCACACTCCAAGAAAAACTTCTTGAGGAGCCTCCCGCCCGGATAACGGAGATCGGCATCCTCGCGCACCCCGCTCATCTCCTCCTTCTTCGGGAACTTGGCTTGCGAGGTTCGTTGAGGTGCTTTCGCACCCCATGAGCCGAAGGGTGTGCCCCAGCGCTAGGGCCCCCACGAAGCCCCGAAGTCGGCCGCATTGTGGACCAGTGGCGTAACCGGGAGGCTTGTCGTCTTGAGCCACTCCCGATCGCGGCGGGCTCCAAGGCGGCGGCGGGCGGAACAGGCTCCGCGTCCTCGAGGATGCTGTCGAGAGTCTCCTTCACGGAGTTCATCTCGGCGAGCCAAGCCTCATCGTGTGAGGAGAGCTTCCCCTTGAGCTCCTCCACTTTCTTCAGTAGCGGCCTCCTCGCCGGCCTTGGGCTCGCGAGCCTCGGTGGCGGATCGGCGTTCGCCCGGGAGGTCTCGATCACCTCGTCATGCGTCGTCTTGTGCCGCCTCGAGGGTGGAGTACACCTCCACACCTTCCGCGGCTCCTCCTGCAGCAGGCGACCTGCGCCTCGGCCGGCCGCGTCGTTAGCCCTCTTCGTCGGCGGCTCCGCGTCCTCCTTGGCGTCCGGGACAGCGGCGCCCCTCGTGACCCTCGCCCAGCACGGAATCTCCGCGGCCTTCACGCAATGTCACTGCCTCAGCTACGCCTTTGAGCGCATCTTTGAGGCGGTGCTCGCCTCGGGAATCCGGACCCTGCCAAAACCCGAGCCGGGGAACGCCCGCTCTCCATGGCTGGGTCGAAGTTGCACTCCGCGATGTCGGGCCGTGTAGAGGTCGGACCCGGAGCCACCGGCCCGACCTCCTCCGCAAACAAGGGGCGAGTTGGCGGCGCGGCGGCGCCCATGCCCCGCTTCCCGCTGTGCTCGGGCCATCGAGCTCCCCTCGACCTCCGGCCCTCCACAAGAATGTGGCGGCGCATCGGTCCGAGACGCGGGCAGGCCGAGCAGCGCCACTTGAAGAGCGACCCGGCGATGACCTCGGTGCGGAACCTGCGCTGGCGGCACCACCACCATAGCAGGTCGATTCGGGGGCCACCTCCTGTCCGGCGGGCCGGTATCCCGGCACCAAGGCATACTCGACATCACGGGGAGAGTCCACCTCCTCCTCGTGCATAGAAGTCTACACCCGGTTCCTCGGAGGCAGCACGGCCCTCCGTAGGCCCGGCTTTCGGCTGACCCCTCCGCCTCCTATTTGGGCTGGGGCAGTGATGCATGAATCAAAGGCGGAGGCCCGCGCCCAGGGGTGGGCGCCCCCCCCGCCCGCACCGAACCTCCGCGAGAAGCGGCCCCGAGTCCGTGCGGGCCATCTTCGTTACCATGGCGCCGCCCGCCCCCCGCCACGACTCCCCAATGACCCCTCGGCCCGGAGCTAGGCCTCTTCTTCCTTTGCCTTCGTCGCGGGCCCCCCCCGCGGTCGAGATCCTCCCGGGGAGGGCCGGTCGGATAGTGGATCTCGAATCGGTCGAAGACCCGATTCAGCCCGCCTCGAGCCCCCGAGCCAGCGAATCCGCTTATACTGGCGTCCCTCGCACCTGCCTATCGGCTCCTCGGTCGGCTCTCAACCTCGGCGAGGACCGGCAGCGGCGATGCAGCCGGGGCTGGACCCTGCACTGATGCTCCCAAACAGCGTCGAAGTCCCAGCTCGGCGACTTCAAGTCAGACTCGGAGCTTGTCCACGTCCCCACCGTTGGCCACGGCTGCGTCGACAAAAGGGCGTCACCCTCGCGGCAGCGAACTCCTCCACGGGTCGCGCCCGTCAAATACCGTGACATGTTGGCCGGCACCGCTGCTGCCCCACCATAGCGTTGGTCTCCGCCCAATGCCCCTCCCGGGGGTCCCCGAGGTTCCGCAACTTTCCGCCTGGCTCGGGCCTCCGCCCGGTTTGTAGTAAAACCACCGACGACCCGGTCCGGCGACCACTTGCTCTTAGCGCTGCGGCGCGGGCATGGGCGGTTCGCGCGGTGCAGCGAAGGTGTACACCGTCTTTGCGCCATCTGCTGAACCCCCTGCGGGTGCCCGCGGGGACGGCTGCGGGTGCACCCGGTGCGCATACAAGAACAGCGTCCACATCGGGCTCCGGGCCTTAGGAGCGGCAGGCCCGGGCGAACACCGACAGCTTGGTAAAAGCGGCCGGGTTTAGTTGGTGGAAGTAGAGCCCGAGCCGCTCCGGCACCTCGATCACGAACCCGCCACGGGAAAGCGGGCCCAGCCGTGAAGAACTCCGCGAACACCACCACCTCGTCCGCTGCGGCCGGGATCCGATCCTGCGGGGGTCGGCGTTCCCCTCGACAAGCCAGCCCGACTCCGCGTACTCCTTCAGATCGGACTCCGCGACCTTGCTGAGTGGGAACATCGAGTTGGAGAGGTCTCTTCGCCTTGCCCTCGCAACCTCACGGACCTCGACATCCTCCGCGCGGCGCTCTCTGGCCTGAACCCCGCGGCTACAAGCCTCAAAACTCCCACCTCGAAGAGCCAGCGAGAGCGTAAGAGAGCGAGAGGAGAAAAGAGCGGGGAGGCGGGTGGCGAGGCCGCGAGTGAAAAGTGAAGCCACGAAATTTTTACGGCGGCGGTGGCGCCAGCTATTTATAGGGGCGAAAACCACCCGGAATGGACCCCGAGGACGCCCGGATCTCTTGCCGCGTACCCTCGACGGTTCGCATTCAACGATCCAGATCAAAAACAACAACGCAAACCGCCTCTCCTCACGGCCAAACCCTAACCGGTCGACATAGCCCACAAGCAACCGGCCCAAAGAAGAACTGGGGCATCGCCGGGCGAGGTCGGCCCCGGCGCGCCGTAGCCATCCGCGCCCCTCAAAGGTGGTCGTTGCTCGCGGCCGGGCAGCTCCGGACCAAACCCCCGAGGGCCCTGCGTTGGGGAGGGCCCTCACCGGGGACCCCCCAGCTCCCCGGGCCTCGAAGGGGAGCAAGAGACCCCGTAGGCGCGGGGCGGCGAAGCGAAGGCTAGCCCGCGGGGCGCGGGGGCGGCGGCGAAGCGAGACCCCGGCCAGCGGGGGGCCGCAGAAGAGCGGCTTGAGACCCCAGCGCAGCGGGGGGGGCAGCGACGAAGCGAGGCCCCGTAGGCGCTGGGGGCGCGAAGCGAAGCGAGACCCCAGCGGCGGGGGCCGCGAAGACCGAAAAGCGAACCGCAGCGCTGGGGCAGCGATTGAAGCGAGACCGCAGCGGCGGGGGGGCGAGATCGAAAGCGAGACCGCCGCGGGGGCAAGACGCGGGGGCAAGACGCCCGCAGCGCGGGGGCAAAGACGACGGAAAGCAAGACGCCCACGCAAGCGCGGGAGCGCGAAGTTCGACAAATGACGCACCCATAGGGCGGGGGCGGAGCACGAAGAGGGGTCCCTCGCGAGGTTCGGAGGGCGACTAAGGGCAGCCGAAGCCGGCCGGGGCGGGTGGAAGGAGGAAACCCTACAAGGGCCCCCTCAAGCGTAGAAGCATGTGTTTACCCCCGTGCCCTGGGTTGGTGTTTGTACCAGCTTGCCCTCGCAAGGGCCCTAGCCGTAAGTGGCATGTACGCTTTGTCCTCATTTGTAACTCTGAGTAAATACCAACCCGGCGCCTATAAATACGGACCGACGGGGACGTATGAGGGGACGGTTGGTGGGAACTTTTATGACCTATCAATCGGAAAGTTATTCTCTCGGGATTCGCTCATTTGTCCACGTCACTAGGGACCCAGCTCGTGGTCCCGACATCGCCACGCTCACTCCTGTGGGAAGCCCTCGCCCCTCCTCCCGCGACCCCCGTAGCGAAGGCTAGAGGGGCAGGTGCGTGCACCCACACTTGTCCCTTTGCTCGGCTCGATTTTTTGGAATATAACGCGTTTTTTCATTAAGAAGAGTGAATTACAAGTTACCTATGAGAGAATCATTATAGTGCAGGTTATAAGCCACTAAGATAGTAGCAAATAATTAACCTGGAATAGACATTAGAATAATAAAAAATACAAAGAGAGAGTGACCGCCGTCAACACCTAATAAGACTTACCGATGTGCCTGTAAAACCACATCGCACACAATGATTAACCACACAGAAGACCGTCCAGCAACATGATGGTAAAGCATCTGCTAATGAACCAAATGGCGACAAAGCATCCGCCAACAAACCAACCAGCAGCCATCACTCTTAACGGCACAAGGTCGAGCTGCCCAAGAGGAGGATGATGACACGGCAACAAAGCATCTGCCAACGAACCAAGCAGCGACCAACACTCTCAGCAGCACAGTAGAGCTACTTTAACTCAGTTTTTAAGCTCTAATATGAGGTGAGCTAAAGTTTAGAGCTAACTTTAGATTACTATTTTGTCCACAAACATGTTTACTGATTCAGAGACCCTGAGCTGGCAAGGAAAATCGGAGCAGCAGTTGCATTGGAGGTCAGGGCCACCGGAATCCCCTTCATCTTCGCTCCATGCCTGGCGGTATGCATATGTGCAATCAATGTCTCATCACGCTAAATTGCTAAAATTATATATAGAGTAAATTTGTGTAGTATAACTCCTGATCGTCGTTTAACTTTGATTTTCGTGTAGGTGTGTAGAGACCCTCGGTGGGGCCGGTGCTACGAGAGCTTCAGCGAGCACCCGGAGCTAGTGCAGAACATGACCTCCATCATCTCCGGCTTCCAGGGAGAGATCCCAGCGAGTGGCCGCCTCGGCGCTCCCTACGTCGCCGGGCAGCACAATGTGGCATCTTGCGCAAAGCACTACGTCGGCGATGGCGGCACCACCAGGGGAATCAATGAGAACAACACGGTGGCCACCTTCCACGAGCTGCTCGGCATCCACATGAAGCCCTACTATAACGCCATCATCCGGGGTGTCTCCACCATCATGGTTTCCTACTCCAGTTGGAATGGCGTCAAGATGCACGCCAACCGCTTTCTTGTCGCTGACTTCCTCAAGACCAGGCTCCGCTTCCGGGTACGTACATGCAAGGTTTCACTATATCTCGCTATAGCTTTTTACGAAGGAGGCTGAGGCTGTCACTATTAATATCTTACCTTGTGATTTAGACCCTGTTTGGTATCATGGACTAGGGACTAGGACTAAATGGGACTAAAAATCTCTAGTCTCTAGTCTCTTGAGAACCAAACAGGCCCTTAGCCTAGTGATCTCGAAGGGGTTGCAATAAACCTTTTTTTTGTCACATGTATATTTCAGGGTTTTGTGATCTCAGATTGGCTAGGTCTTGATAGGATCACAAGCCCAGAACATGCCAACTACCTTTTGTCCATCAAGCTGGGCATCCTTGCTGGCATTGACATGGTAAGGAGAATTGTATTGTACTTCCGGCTTTTTTGTATGCAATATGTATAGCTTGTTGTCATGTGACGAGTATTTCGTGTGTTCCAGGTCATGATTCCATACAGGTACACAGAGTTCATCGACGACCTGACATTGCTGGTGCAGAACGGCACCATCCCCATGAGCCGCATCGACGACGCCGTCCGACGCATCCTGCGCGTCAAGTTTACCATGGGTCTCTTCGAGAACCCCTACGCTGATATCAGCCTAGTCGGCGAGCTCGGCAAGCAGGAGCATCGCGACCTGGCGCGCGAAGCCGTGCGCAAGTCCCTCGTCCTCCTCAAGAACGGCAAGCCCGGCGACAAGCCGCCTGCTGCCGCTGCCCAAGAAGGCGTCCTATGGCAGCAGCATCCTCGTCGCCGGCAGCCACGCCGACGACCTCGGCAGCCAATGCGGCGGCTGGACCATCACCTGGCAGGGCCAAACGGGGAACAACCTCACCGCCGGGACAACCATCCTCGACGGCATCAAGCGCACAGTCACCCCCGGCACGGACGTTTTCTACTCTGATAATCCCGACGTGGGCTTCATCCAGCAGAACAAGGCACGGTTCGACTACGCCATCGTCGTCATCGGCGAACCTCCCTATGCCGAGACGCACGGCGACAACCTGAACCTGACCATCCCTGCACCTGGGCCGGACGTCATCCGGAATGTGTGCGGCACCATCAGGTGCGTCGTGGTGCTCGTCTCCGGCCGGCCGCTGGTGGTGGAGCCGTTCGTCGACGAAATCGATGCGCTGGTGGCGGCGTGGCTGCCGGGGACAGAGGGGCAGGGCGTCAGCGACGTGCTGTTCGGCGACTACGGGTTCACGGGGAAGCTGTCGAGGACGTGGTTCCGGTCGGTGGATCAGCTGCCCATGAACGTCGGTGATGCGCACTATGACCCATTGTTCCCGTTTGGGTTCGGCCTCGAGACATAACCGTCCACATCTCCAACCTCTAGCGCTTGAGTGCCGTTTTAGGTAGAGTCTGCATTGTGAGTCTCTAACACGTTTTTCTAGATCCGCAGCGTTGTCCCTGTCTGCCCTGAGGACCACAGTCCCTGTCTCCGCCTTTGTCCCTCCTCTCCATCGCCCCACAGCGAGCTACACGAAACCCTGTCGTCCATTGCTTTGCGGTTTATAAAGACACTTCATTATCTTAATAACTTTGAAGACAGATTACGATCTGATGGTGACTTATGAATGATTGTTAAGTATCTATTTTACATGTCGTAGACGGATCAGGATCATAACTATACATGTGTTTTATGTCCTCTTGTGACTATAGATGTACAACGGGCCGGCCGGTACGGCCCCGTCCGCTCGGGCGGCACGGCCCGGTCCGGTGTTGGGCCACGTCGGGCCACGGGCCGGCCGGGCCGTGCCTCCACCTCTTTCGGGCCACGACCTCGCCCATTGCCCGGTCCGTGGGCTATTTTTACGGGCCATGGGCGCGTCGGGCCGGGGATCAGGCCGCCCATAGCCCGTTGGTCGCTGTCGCTGCCTCGCGCCCGCACTGCCGCCGGCGCCTGGGCGCCTCGCCGGCCTGCGCTGGGGCGCCTCCACGCTGGTCCGTCGGTGCCGCCCGGGGCGCGGATCCGGCCGTGGTGGTGGCCTCCTGGCTGGTCGCGCCCGCCACAAGCATCCGGCCGTGGGGACTTGGACGAGTGTTTGTGACTGTGTGAGAGAGACCAGTGGCAACGAGTGTGTGACTGTGTCAGAGAGAGACTGAGGGGTGAGGGGGTGGGGAATTAAGGTTAGGAAGGGAATTAGTGTAGTATATATATTGATTGGACCAAAATTCATCGGGCCGCCTCAGTCACGGGCCGTGCCGGCACCGTGCCACGGGCCGAGGCAGCAGCCCCTGGCCCGGTCCGCTGTCGGGCCGTGCCGCCCGTGGCCCGCCACCACGGACCGACCGTGCCTGGTACCGGGCCAAAATCCCGGCCACGGACCGGACCACCGTGCCCCGGGCCGTTTGTACATCTATACTTGTGACCATACTCTGTCGCAGTGCTAGCTGACATATATAGTAGCGCACTAGCGCAGGGCAGTTGCTGAGTTGCAGAGAAGGATGCTCTCGTGTATATAACAGCTCAATCATGGCACGTGCCGACGGCTATAGCTCCATCCAACAAAATTTGTATATCCTTTAATTTTGTTTTCCAAACTCCTAGGAAAATTTAACTTCAAATTGACGTGTTTAGCGAAGTTGTCAGATTTTTATACTGGCACTAGGTAACCAATCTAGGCAATAAATATGTGCACAGCAGAGATACCGGCGCCAAGATTACTCCAATCCAGCCCTCCTCGCTCCATTCTTGTCTCAAGCACCAGCAGTAAATACACAACAATACTGCAACGTACTGGTAATAATAAGCATCATGCATGTCCCTTTGCCTCTTCCTTATATGTGATTAGTTGTGTGATTACTTACTACTGTAAGTGATTGACGCCAGTGATGGTGATGCAGATGATGAGCCGTCATCGCATTCGCAGCCGCTGCTGGGCCGGCGCACCGGCGCCGTTGGTGATCTTCTGGTACTGCGCTTGTTGTGCGGTGGCAGCAATGGCGGTGGCGGCAATGGCGGCCACAGGCGGAGGAGGGGTGGAGCATCACCTCGGTGGCGCCAAGTACAAGGACCCGAAGCAAGCGCTGAACACGAGGATCGACGACCTGCTGCGGCGGATGACCCTCGCCGAGAAGATAGGCCAGATGTCTCAAATTGAGCGGGTGAATGCTTCGGCCGACGTTATATGAAGAACTACTTCATAGGTAGAGTACGCCCGCGCGCACGCTCACAAGTACAGTTTACATTTTTTTTTTTGGTCTATTTCGGTATATTCTGATTTACCTCTTAAACTTGTCCCTGGATTTCAAAAACACCACAGAATTCAATGCAAAATATTCAGGTGCCTGACAACAATACTTATCCTCTCAACTGATTCATAGGTGTACGCCACACGCTCAGAAACATTTTTTTCTTTTCTGAGGGATGCTCAAATTAAAACTGTTTCCTCTTTTTCAATTATTATCAAAGATAAAAACATTTTTTATCTGTTTTATGCGACTTACACCTTAAATTTCTCACTGAATTTAAAAGTGCCTTCGAACTCAAATACCAGACAAATTATTATTACCTCAATTATCAAAACCGGATAAAGTACCCCCTTAACCATTTCAAAGTGGTTTACTAGGTGATTTTGCTGACATAGCGGTGGAGTCCATATGTTAGGTGCTCTCTCTCTTGCCTTTACATCATATAATATCATAACTTTTTGTACTAAGGAAAATGAATACAAGCGTTATATATCAAAACTATAGAGTTAGTTCAATATGATCTACAATTTTTCTATTTGAGGTCTTCAGAGGCCAAATATACGTTTTAAGTTATCAGATTTTCAAATTCAAATTCAAATTTAAATGTTTCAAACATGACACAGGATGTTGACATAGTCCATACCAAAGTTATAAAGCTAAGTGCAACCTACAACTTTGTAGTTTGTCACATATTTATACGAGATCATTTAGAGTCCAACATATTTCTTTCAATTTTTCAAATTTTTAAATTTACAATTTTTTTGAAGTTTCCAAATAATCTCGGACATTGACATGGTTTATAAATTTTTAGTTATAGATCTCAATGTGATCTATACCTTGTTGTTGGAAATCATTTTATTTTAGAACTTTTTTGAACCACTGATGAAGACATGCTCTTTACCAAATTTCTTATGCTTGTAGAAAATTTTGAAAACTTTGTAGTTATTTTGTGATGATTTTTAGGAGCTCAAATATTCAATAAAAATGGTATGACATATAGGATCTAAAAAAAAGACATGTGAGGCCCACGTGTTACAATAGCCAAAACGACTATTGAAACAGGCGCGGTTGAAAGATAAGGGAGTAAGTTGTCCAGATTCGAGTTCGTTCACAACTTTACTGTTCATCAATACAATATTGCTCAATATCATGGTGCAACGCCGCTAATACAAAGCTTTTATGATCTTGAAGTATCTAGTGTTGTTGACCATCGAAAACATCGAGATGGCCTAGAATCTCTAAAATAAATAAAAAAAGCATGCATGTGGTGGTCATGCATGCATTATAAAAAATAGATGTATTGATCGATAACAACAACGCATGCATCTGCTTGTGCTGCTGCAGGGAGCGTGCTGAGCGGTGGTGGCAGCGTCCCGGCTCCCAACGCGGCACCGGTGGAGTGGGTGAAGATGGTCAACGAGATCCAAAGGGGTGCCATGTCCTCGCGCCTCGGGATCCCCATGCTCTACGGCATCGACGCCGTCCATGGGGCAACAACGTCTACAAGGCCACCATCTTCCCCACAACATCGGCCTTGGTTGCACTAGGTGCGTAACGACGTCCTCCTCACTGTTTTCTATACAAAAATTTGAACAAATCGAGGCAAAAACAAGCTTATATACATACGGAGTATACAATTTTGAAATCACAATTTTATATTGGATATGATAGCACTTGGAGAATATATAATTTAGAATACATTAACTAATAGATGCATATGTATCGAGATTGCCAATCAAGTTGATCAACATGATATCATTTTATATCTACAACTCTACAACTGATATACAAACTATCAGTAACTAAATTTAGTGGTACTGTGAATTATTACTTTGATCCAACAGGGATCCAGAGCTAGTGCAGAAGATTGGAGCAGCGGTTGCGCTCGAGGTTAGAGCCACTGGAATCCCTTACGTCTTCGCACCATGTATTGCGGTAATTAACTAAGGCTCCATTCTTAACATTTCCTGTATGTTTCCTACTACTCCTTGGCCCAAGTGTAACGGCTTCATAAAAAAAATGTACAAATTTCGATGTTAGTTTGTGTCTTGATTTTTGCATTATTTGGCATAATAGATGTTAATGCATTTTCTATAAAACTTTTACTATTAAAGTACAGGCAAAACTAAAACAACTTACATTTTACTTAATGCATGCAATTACTTTTTCTGTTTAAGCTAGAAGCTTGTTTGCACGAAAATTAAAATCACGGGGATTGAACCCAATCATTCCAATATAATCATCTAATGGTATCTGATAGATCGAGCTTGGGCTGGGACATGGGCCACAACATTTTAGGGTCACACATGGCATCACCTTTAATTTTGACGCAGCACGCAAAACACGACACGAACATGAGGACATGTGTCGTGCCTAAAATCTTGACATGTGGGTTGGCATGACTCGCAGCTTGACTGTGCTTGCATTGGATTGATGCAAAATTAAAATCAAACATGTAATTAATGGTGCTTGCCTTCTTACCTAGTAAACACGATATATGAGTAGATATTTGTTAGTTTTGGAAAGAAAACATATTTTTTTTTACCTACAAGAAAAACATAAATGTTAACAATAAACAAAGATCAGATCTCCTGCCAAAACTTCCTTTAGGATCGGAATAAGCACAGGATCATATCTCAGTGAAGTGAATGCAACAAGCCAATTGGAGGATGAAGAAGGTTAGTATGGTACACAAATTAAAGCCCAATTTCTACACTTCTAGCAATATAGCTAGTCTCTGAGGGCTTCCCAACGTGTCTGATCGCTGGCGTACTGCCCAGTTGCCACTTGCCATGTCATCTCTGTGCGTCCAATAGAGCGAGCCTTTGGCCACCTACAGTCGTGGTTGGGGAGAGCAAAGCAGTAAAGTGAAGGGAGAAAAGATGCAAGTTGCATGCATGTGGAACTCAAAATCAAATGGCCTGCACGTGAAACTGATTTTTAGTGAAGCTGGTTTGCGTTGTTAGTGCTCTTGTATGCAGGTGTGTAGAGACCCAAGGTGGGGCCGATGTTACGAAAGCTTTAGTGAAGACCCCAAGCTCGTCCAGCAGATGACATCCATCATATCGGGCTTCCAAGGAGAGATCCCTACCAACGGCCGCCTTGGAGCGCCTTTCGTCGCCGGGCAGCACAACGTCGCCGCATGCGCGAAGCACTATGTTGGCGATGGCGGCACGACCGACGGCATCAACGAGAACAACACGGTGGTGACCTTCCACGAGCTGCTCAGCATCCACATGCCGCCGTACTATAACGCCATCATCCGGGGGTCTCCACTATCATGGTCTCCTTCTCCAGCCTTAATGGGGTCAAGATGCACGCCAACAAGCCTTTTGTCACTGACTTCCTCAAGACCAAACTTCGGTTCAGGGTTTGTCAATCAATTTATGTTATATTATATTTGTGTTTACTACTTCCAAATAATTAATGGAACATTTTCCTCTACATGAATATAGAAAAATACAACAATTGACAATAATGTTCGTACTTACATATTTAATTTCTAAAATTAATTGATGCTTTCATCTACATCCTAGGGTTTTGTTATTTCGGACTATGAAGCGATTGATAGGCTGACGACCCCTAAACATGCGGACTACGTTTTATCTGTCAAGCTGGGGATCCAAGCCGGCATCGACATGGTATGGTTGTATGGTGTAGGGAATTTTTTTTCTATATGCCCTTAGCTAAAACATGTATATCTCTTATGCGTGCCACCTAAAAAATCAAATCCTATCAATGTCATTATCCATAAAATTTAATCTGTAGCTTCACGCCATTATCAACCACATTCCAATAATTTTGGCTAATAAACATAAAAGGATCAATTCACCCATCTTCTTAGTTGAAGGTGAACACAAATTTAGTTCCTCCTATCCCTTCTATGCCACCAAATTTTATTGTGAGGAGTAATCATTTGGTGAATTTAATTTCTATGTTTAAAAAAGGGATTAATTATCTGCGGATTATAATTTCCACAACCCACTGAGCACATGATGCAAATAAATTTTTATAAGGATCAACCACGGAACTTAATTTGTAATGATCGATCTATCTATTCACTTGGTAGTTGGTACCAAGGTTTAATGTATTTGTTGACGCCGAAACTAGGGCTTCACACCAACACACCGGAGGGCCTTGACGCCCACGAAAGTCGCGCGACGACCTTGTAGCAGCGAGCACCGAAGCGTGGCAGCCCAAACCGATCTAGGGATCGGTAGGGGTGCGTGGAGCTCGGTGGACGGCTGAGATGACCTCGAAACGCACCTCCGGGAAGACCGTCGGGAGGACGACGCGAGGGGTGCTCTAGGACCAGCGTGGCCGCCTAGAACGCCGACGAAGAACGCGGAGTTCGCCGAACAGCAACGAGAGGGGTTGAGAGAAGAAGATGACCTACAAACGGGACAGGAGGTAGATTGGTTGTCGATTGGATGTAGATGGGATCAAATCGCCGTAAACCTCTTTATTATATAGAGGGGGTGGTCTTATCCCTTTAGGAAACCGCCCTTGACGTTTCTAAGTACCAAAACCGACCAAAACACGATTGGAAACAAATCGGTTCGATCTCGTACGGACACGAGCCGCGTCGGGCTGACCGGACGCTGGTCGAGCCCCCGACCGACGCTCCGGTCAATGCGTCCGGCAGAGAGGTCTGCAGCTGACTCGCCGTAGCGACCTGACCGGGACGCAGGACCGGACGCTGCACCGACGCGACGGGCGCTGTCCGGCCGATGTCCCGAATCCGCCTGCTCCGGGCCACCGGCCGGACGCGCTGGCCGGACGCTGGACCGACGCGCCAGATGAGTCCGGTCACATTCCGTAAAAGCCCTTTTCGATCCTCCTCGAGAATTTGGCTAAGTCTCGAAATTTGCGGTGACTTGGACCTCCAAAATATGGCTAAGTCCGAATTTTGCAAAGTGGTTTAGCCTATGCCATTTTTGGGTGTCAACACATGCCCCCCTATTTTTCAGGTGAGAGGTGCACGAACCTGAAAACAAAACAAGAAAAAACCAAACAACACTAATGCCCATCGATCGGGTTGTCCAGTTGGCTAAGGGCTTATACTATGTATCGCCATTTTTATTCTAAGGGCGATGCATGCATCGGCCATTGTTTGGAGAGCGCTAGGCCTCTTGCCAAACACTAGGGAAATACTTTTTCAAATACCTCCCGTTAATCGCCTTATCTTGGCGTTTTCCATCACTCATTGACTCAAGCACATAGGAGTTTCCAAATATCACTTTGACTACCTTAAAAGGACCTTTCCAATTAGGTGACCACTTGCCAAATTGATTGCTCTTCGACCCTATCGGTAATATAGTTTGCCAAACTAAGTCACCGATTTGGAACGATTTGTTCTTGACTTTCTTGTTGTAAGCTCTTGCAACACGGGCTTTGTCTTTCTCAATTTCCTTTAGAGCTTGTATTCTCTTGTCGGTTACCTCGTCGATGTTGTCCATCATCAAATCATGATACATAGTAGGAGATAAGTCATTTTGTTTAGCAAATCTATATGCATCCAAATTTACCTCAACGGGTAACACCGACTCTTGTCCATACACCAACTCATAAGGAGTGACTTTAGTTGCACCATGCCTCGATATGCGATGAGCCCACAAAGCTTCTGACAAGACCTCATGCCACCTTCTTGGATGTTCTATTATTTTCTTCTTAATAAGCTTGATCAAAGTTTTGTTAGTTGACTCTGCTTGACCATTGGCTTGAGCATAATATGGAGATGAATTTAGCATCTTAATCTTATATGATTCGGCAAAATCCTTCACTTCCTTAGCCATAAATGACGCCCCTTGATCCGTAGTTAATGTTTGAGGAATGCCGAATCTATGAATAATATGCTCGTGATGAACTCAATTACCTCCTTGTGTGTCATGTTCTTCAATGGAACCGCTTCCGACCATTTAGTGAAGTAGTCGGTAGCAACCAAGATGAACTTATGCCCCTTCGAAGATGGAGGATGAATCTGTCCAATAAAATCCAAGCCCCAACCACGGAAAGGCCACGGTTTGATTATAGGATGAAGCATAGCAGCCGGCACTAGCTGAATATTCCCAAACCGCTGACACTCTTCACAACCTTTGTAGTAACGAAAGCAATGGCCATCATAGTAGGCCAATAGAAACCAGCCCGCCTCAATAACCACTTCATCTTTGGAGCCGATTGATCGCCCCACAAATGCCTTCATGAACTTCCCCATTGCTACTCGTGCTTGATCAGCCCCTAGACACTTTAGCAACAAGTCTTGCAGATCCTCCTATAAAGCTCACCATTATGCAATGTATACTTGAAAACAAGCCGCCCGAATATTCTTGTCAACTTTAGCACTAGGATCCTGCAAAAAAGACAAGAGAGGAGTTCTCCAATCTTCTAAATCAGTGCTACCATTGTCCAAAACAGAAATAGACCGATTTAAAAGAATTTTACATTGCTGTCCCAAATCATTAGTAACATCGGTTTGTCCAATTAATTTTGGTTGAACCGAATTCTTACTAGAATCTGAAACAAGCAAATTTTCATGCATCGGCAAATGTTGTAAGTGGAAATAACCATCTCTTACCTCAAAGCTCGATGCACCTTGAGCAAGCAAGTTTGCTCTTTGCACATAATTCACATGCAATTGATCTTCTTCCTTGATGTAACCGAAGCAAGTTGAGCATAAAAATTGGCCTTATGATTTTCTTCTCTTGGAATATGCCGAATCTTAAATTGATTAGAAATTTACCAATTAAATCAAGGCACAAATCAAGGCTAGCACGAAGTGATCCATCCAAACATTGACATTCACCTTAAACTTGTTGCACCACAAGTAATGAATCACCAAATGCTTCAACATGTTCAACCCCAATAGCTTCTAACATAATCAACCCGAATAAGAGAGCTTCATATTCGGTTTGGTTGTTAGTACATGGAAACTCCAGTCGGCTTGACATAGGAAATTCAGTACCATAAGAATTAACAAGAATAATTCCAACTCCGGCACCATCTTTGCAAACCGATCCATCAAAATATAACCGCCATGGGGTAGAAGTAACATAATTCACCTCACAATCAAGATTAATACCATGCTCAACAATAAAATCAGCAAGAACTTGACCCTTTAAAATTCTCAATGGTTCAAAAGTCAAGTCATATTCAATTAAAGCGTATGCCCATTTGCCCACCCTTCCGAAAAGGATTGGCGAAACAACATATGTTTGATTACATCGGCTTTGGCATGCTACCACACATGTGCTTGACAAAAGATAATGTCTCATTTTGGAACAAGCAAAAAATATAGTGATAAGCATAACTTCTCAATATGGGCATACCTTGTCTCGGGATCAAGAAGACGGCGACCAAGATAGACAACAACATACTCCTTCCCTTTATCTTCTTGAGTAAGAATAGCCCCAATCACCTTCTCTTCGGCAAGCGATATACAATCGGAAAGGTACACCCCTTCTAGGTGCGAAGAAGAAGCAGGTGGTGAAGACAAATATTCCTTTATCTTATCAAATGCATATTGTTGGCTTGCCCCCCAGGCAAAATCAGCTTCATTCTTCAACTTAAGTATGGGGGTGAAAGGAATAATTTTCCCGGACAAGTTAGCAATAAATCTTCTCAAGTAGTTCACTTTACCTAAGCATTTTTGCAAATCCTTTTTACATTGAGGTGCTTGAACTGCCTTGATCTTCTCTATCCTCTTGGGATCAATCTCTATGCCTTTATCATGAATAATGAAACCAAGAAACTTTCCAGCCGACACTCCAAAGGCACATTTGAGTGGATTCATCTTCAAACCATAATGGCGCATCCTTTATTAGAGTTCATCGTTATACAAATTCCGTCAAAACACTCTTGTCAGCTGTAGAGCTTGGATCCTGCAAAAGTTCAATAAAGGAGCTCTCTAATCTTCTAAATCGGTACTAGAAATATCAAAAATAATCGTAGACCGATTTGAAATTTCCTTTAGGTAAAATTGTATGACCAGTAGAAAATCGGCAGAGCGATTTGAACAATCGGTTAGCCGATCGATGGCCACTCAGGGCCAAGTCGGCCTGGCCGCCATCGAAAATGGCTTGGCCGCCTCGAGACCAGCCTTGCTATTTTGACTTCGGCTTAGCCGATTCAGTGTCAGATTGGTTGTGAACGCGGCGACGCCGGCGCATGATCTAGACAAATTGGGCTCGGCTTGGCCAGTCTAAAGCAAGTTTAATCAGTCAGGCCGATGGGTCAATCGGCGAGACAGTTCCAACATGCAGCAGCACGTTGGCTCCCAAACCAAGTCTTTGGTCTCTTAATAAATCACGCCATGCACACTTCGATTTATTAACCCGATAGTCATCCTCATAGCCGGCATGTATATGTTGCCCCCCAGTTGCATGCATACAGCAGGCCAAACCGATTGCTCATTCGGTTACGCTGATCCTTCAGAAAGTGATGCGTGCAGCAGCAACAGCATATGACCGGCAGAACAATGCAACATAGGACTTTGACCTGGACTAATAGCAGCAGCACATAGCCAGCAGATGGATTGGCTTAGATGGATGGTAACCAGCCAAGCCGTTTCAATAGCTGCAGCAAAAAAGGCTCCATCTTGTCTTCCCCCTTTTCTTCCTGGACAGTTGTACAATGTTCGAAATATATTCTTGAAAATACATGATGATAAGAAACATTGCAAAAATATCCAGCACGCCTGTGTATTTTGAGTAGTCAGCTTGCTCTTTCCAACGGCCCGATGTTTGCGAGGGTTTCATCGCCATATTGTCGTGAATCGCCTTGGCCGACAAGTTCAGTCGGTTGAGCCGATTTTGCACGCCCCGCATAAAAATAGTATTTTTGCGGAAGTTTCTCAAATAGCACGATGCATGCACCGGCTATTTTATACTAAGGGCGATAACAATGCATCGGCCATATGAATTCATCCACATGAATGAGCATGGCCGAAATATTTATTTTGGCTCTTGATCATTAATGAGCATAATAATTTGGCAACACTCCATAATATAAAGACCGTACCAAGGATCAAAATAAGAATATGAGGGATGACCATGCACACCTAGGGATGAATTCCACATATACATAGGCAGAGAAAATGGATGATGCCATGACCAATGATTTTGATGATTTGGTGCAAACCTCCAATGTGACGATTGTGTCTTGAATCTTTTCCTTTTTATTATTTGTTTTTGTTGCACCACTTTCTTGATCACCATCCTTTTGATCTTCAATGCTTCTTTTTGGAACCCACGCTAAGCCCCTTTGTTTTAGCTTCTCTCTTATTTGAGTTTCTCGCAATTCTTTCTCCCTGCCACCTTGCTAAACCGATTGAGCATATTGGTTTTAACTTTGTTTTGGGCAGCGGCAATTCTTTCTCTCATCTTAGGTACTTTTGCCTTCTCTTGTTCAGATTTAGTACCTACAATATTAATAGATAAATTTTCAACTTGTTTACCATTAATAGCCAGATTTTTCAACAATGTAATCGGCTTTTCAATGGTAACATTCAGATCTGATTTTTTTTTTTCCGCCCATCATACTTCACGCTGTAAACTCGTTTTACCACCTTCCCTTTGGCTTAGCTCGGACCGATTTTGATCAAATCGGTCTTTGTAAGATGACTCTTTCAAAGCGTTTGGAGCTGCATACTTCACATGTTGTGGCTCGAAATATGATGGAACATTCACCTTCCTTTGCCAATGTTGTTTTTGAGGATTATGCTTTGGAGGCAACTTTGATGCTTGGGTTTTTCTTTAATCGATTTGCTTCCCCTATCTTTTGTATATTTAGCTAGAAGCTCTTGAAGCTAAGCTTCGGTCTTCTATTGCCCTTTTTCTTTGTCATGCTCCTTGCCTCCATTAGCTTTATGAGCATCCTCCTTTCCTTCATCTTGATGGACACGCCTCCAAAGAAGGACCTCCGGCCGATTCCCCTTGCTCAATGGAATTAATCGGCTTTTGGTGGAGATGGAGAGATTTTATTTGCCCCGGTGTCTTCTAATATTGGAGCAACATTGCTATCCCTTGAAATGCCTTCAACTTGAAATTTGTGGATAACAACTCTGTCTTTAGTTGAGGGTCTTACATCTCTCTTGGCGTTAGAGCCTTGAGCTTCAAGTGAATCGGCTAGTAGTGCAAGCCGATTCAAAACTTGTTTGCCATCGGGCCCGATTGAATCTAATCGGTCCACTTGTTGAGCCTCAAAAAACCTCAATCGGGTCATTATTAATGTCCGATTGGATCTCATGATGAAATACATTGTAACTATGAGAATTATGATCAAATGAATTACACAACTTGCAATATATAAGCTCTTCCAAGTTCTGAATTGATGGCAAAGCATTATGATCAATATGCCTAATAAATCTACTTTTCAAGCAACATGTTAAAGACATGATCACAATAGATAGAACCAAAGGTGAGCATTAAATTTGTAAGCCCGATTTTCTTGTAGAATCGGCTTCAATGCTAAACAAGCGAAGAGATTAAATTTAACACCAATCCATTCGCCGCACCTTTACAATCATCTTTCATGCGGATGTTATAAAATTAAATGTAGAACAAACATCGGCATGAGCAATATTTTTTCAATCTTGGCCCCGAATCATAAAGTCCAAAGTAATTGCAAAACTTATATCTCATTCGGGACCAAGTATGAATTGATCTTAAACAAAGTAAAGCTACCCACATAGACGCATAATCTAAAGTAAATATTAGGAAAAACTTCAACTTTGACAAAACATCGTTATCGGCCTTTCAATTAGAGATAACATGTAGGCCGATGTAATCTGAGTTTTTAACATTATTATTGACAAGTAAAGTACCTCCCTCAATTAACCGTTTAATACTACTAGCAAAAATATTACTAATAATGTAACCGGATGGAGATTTTGGTAAAATACTTGTACCTTGAAATCTGATGATCATGCCGAGCGGTTTATATTCTTGATTCGAATAATATGGCTTTCCATCTCCAGAGAATGATCAACCATAGGTGTTGAGTCATCTGAAGATGTGTCCGTGAAGGCAAGAGAGATGGCCGGCCTGATCGATGGCTTGGCTGACTCCATCACCACATTATTAGTAAGGGAACACGCCTTAATTGCTTGGGGAACCAGCTCGGCTGTCTCCGAGGCCGGCTTAGCTGCCTCCCCGCTCTGTACTAATTTAACGGCCGCTTGGCCGCCCTGCCGAGCTGCCTCGAGGCCAATGTCGCCTAACTTGTGTATGGCCGGCTTAGCCGCCTCCACCGCTGGCAGCACAAAAGTGAACCAGCTTGGCTGGTCGTGCAATTGGCCTAACCGAGGCTGCAGTCCTAAGCCGGCTCGGCCGACCGCATACCGGGCCTGGTAAATTTGAAAGGCAGCAATTGCTTTAGCTTCATTTTGCATCTGGCGAAGATTTTCTAACATATTCTCGATCCTCTTTTATCTCCGTAGTTCTAAAATTGTTTTGGCCAACTTTCATAATCGACTTTTAGCAATCCTTTTTGGACCATGACACCTGGTGGTTGACCTACGCTTATGAATGGGACCTTGAGCTTGCCCCAGAGCCCGTAAGACTTGATGGTGATCTTGAGGCTTTCCGATTGTCACTAGATTTTTTCTAACACCACCTCACGATCCGAGATTTGCTTTCTCCTCTTAGGCTCTCTAGGCTCGCCCGATCATAACATTTTTTCCAATAGTGGAATCGGCTTGCCCCGGTCGAATTAAAATTGCCGGATTATTTTCCTCCGAATTTTGGCCATCGAAGGTGTCTTCACGCAAGGTAAAGAATGTGCATCCTCTCCTAAATTGGTCTTATCGGTTTCGGATGCGAAGAGACCAATTTGGATTGATCGCCGAGCCAATCGGCTTAGCCGACTGAAAAGTCGGCTTGACCGATTCAAAGGCGGGTAGTTGTTTCCACGAAGGTAACAATCGGCTTGGCGGACTTTAAAGTCGGTTTAGCCGATTCTCGAGGGAGCATGCAACTTTTCTTTTCTTTCTTGTAATCTCAAGACATTTACTATAGAAATCTTCATTATGCTTTTGAACCGTTCTTATAAAATTTAACAATGCATCTTTTAGTTCAGCAAGGTCTGATTGAGAAAATTTTGGACGAATTCTTTTTGTCATGCATCGGCATGTCACGTTGTGAACTTATAGCCGATGTATATGAATGCACTGGTTGCATGTTGCTAGAAGAATTAAAACTCAAAGAATTTTCAGCACACATCGGCTCTTTATCATAATATTCATAATCATGATGTGTATAATAAGGAGCATTGATAAAAGTATCAGCCGATGCAACATATCTATTATTGCTATGACTAGCAACACCAACATGAGAGTTTATGGTACTTGCAAAATAATTATTAGAATTATCATATGAATTTGCAAGCTTTACCTCAGGCATGGAGTAGTAATATTGTGATGGATCACCTCGGTACTCCATGTCTTCTTATAATTTTCTGATTTCCGAAAATATACCAGTTCACTTGGTACAGCAAGGAGCGCGACTTTGATTTCCAGCACACCGAGAGCAATCGCAATCGAACCAGCTAGCTGTCTCCACGTGATCTGAGGGTCCCTTGTGTATGCGTATATATGTGGAATAATATAATAATATTTACTCGATGGCACAGGATGGAAGAGCTTTCCAATTTACTTCAGCTTGCTTCGTATCGGACTGTGAAGACCTGCCAACACGAGACAAATACGCGCAGCAGCTGGAACAGATACGATCCGCCGTGAGGCCAAATATTGCTGCGATTGCGTAAAGCAAATAATGGATCGGGTAAATAGATTTGATCGGCTGCAAATTAGAGCCGAAGTAATCTTCTTCCCCAGCGAGTCGCCAAAAAAGTATGTTGACGCTGAAACTAGGGCTTCACACCAACACACGGGAGGGCCTTGGACGCCCACGAAAGTCGCGATCGACCTTGTAGCAGCGAGCACCGTTAGCGTGGCAGCCCAAACCGATCCACAGGGATCGGTAGGGGCGCGTGGAGCTCGGTGACGGCTGAGATGACTCAAACGCACCTCGGAAGACCCGTCGAGGAGGACGAGACGCTGAGGGGTGCTCTAGGACCAGCGTGGCCGCCTAGAACGCCGACGAAGAACGCGGAGTTCGCCGCGAACAAAGAAGAGGGGTTGAGAGAAGAAGATGACCTACAAACGGACGGGGAGGTAGATTGGTTGTCGATTGGATGTAGATGGGATCAAATCGCCGTAAACCTCTTTATTATATAGAGGGGGTGGTCTTATCCCTTTAGGAAACCGCCCTTGACGCGTTTCAAGTACCAAAACCGACCAAAACACGATTGGAAACAAATCGGTTCGGATCTCGTGACGGACACGGAGCCGCGTCGGGCTGGCCGGACGCTGGTCGAGCCCACGACCGGACCTTCCGGTCACGCGGCCCAGCAGAGAGGGTCGCGGCGACTGCCGCCGTAGCGACTGACCGGGATACAGCCGGACGGACCGCCGGACCGACGCGACGGGCGCTGGGTCCGGCCGATGTCCCGAATCCCGCCTGCTCCGGCCAACCCGGCCGGACGCCAGGTGGACGGGACTGGACGGACCGAGCGCCAGGTGAGTCCGTCACATTCCGTAAAGCCCTTTTCGATCCTCCTCGGGAATTTGGCTAAGTCGGAAATTTGCGGTGACTTGGACCTCCAAAATATGGCTAAGTCCGGAATTTTGCAGTGGTTTAGCCTATGCCATTTTTGGGTGTCAACAGTGACAAATAGGGATTTAGGTTTATGTCAATGGCAAGTATGTGTATATGCATATATTCTGCACTCTTATTATATATATACATACATTGTGCAGATCATGATCCCGTATACGTACACGGAATTCATCGACGACCTCACGTTGCTGGTGCAGAACGGCACCATCCCGATGAGCCGGATCGACGACGCCGTCCGTCGCATCCTGCGCGTCAAGTTCACCATGGGCCTCTTCGAGAACCCCTACGCCGACACCAGCCTCGTTGGCGAGCTCGGCAAGCAGGAGCACCGCGACCTGGCGCGTGAGGCCGTGCGCAAGTCCCTCGTCCTCCTCAAGAACGGCAAGCCTGGAGACAAGCCGCTGCTTCCGCTGCCCAAGAAGGTCTCCTATGGCAGAAGCGTCCTGGTCGCCGGCAGCCACGCCGATGACCTTGGCAGCCAGTGCGGCGGATGGACCATCACCTGGCAGGGCCAAACGGGGAACAACCTCACCACCGGTACCACCATCCTCGACGGCATCAAGCGCGCCATTGACCCTGGCACGGACGTCGTCTACTTCGAGAATCCTGACGCAGGCTTCATCCAGCAGAACAAGGCACGGTTCGACTATGCCATCGTCGTCGTCGGCGAGCCTCCATACGCCGAGACGTTCGGCGACAACCTGAATCTGACCATCCCTGCGCCCGGGCCGGATGCTATCCAGAAGGTGTGTGGCAACATAAGGTGCGTCGTGGTGCTCATCTCCGGCCGGCCGCTGCTGGTGGAGCCGTTCATCGACGGCATGGACGCGCTCGTGGCGGCGTGGTTACCGGGGACAGAGGGGCAGGGCGTCAGCGACGTGCTGTTCGGCGACTACGGGTTCACGGGGAAGCTGTCGAGGACGTGGTTCCGGTCGGTGGATCAGTTGCCCATGAACGTCGGTGATGCGCACTACGATCCATTGTTCCCGTTTGGGTTTGGCCTCGAGACACAGCCATCCACATAGAGGGTAACTGCATGGTTCAAATTTGAGCTAAATTCTTAGTCGCCCCCCCTGAAATATCAAAAGAGAGAGACTCAGTTTCAAGAATGTCATTTGCAATTTATACTCTGAGCTTACTTAGCTTGACCCATGTGAGTAGTATAGTAGTACACAATTATTAAATTAATAATAAGAGATCCGGAACATATCCGACGGTCTTGATCTCTTCGGCGACATGATTGCGTTCTTATGATGGATTCTTGCTTTATGTTGTCATAATATCGAAGTTCTTTTTTATAAATTTGATTAAATTTAAGGAGGGTGTCTAACGCCTGCACATGCAGCCGTTAGTCTTATGGCCTGCCCACACAAAAAAACCCAATCAAGTTTCCCCTCCCACCTGCCGATCCTGCCGATTGCGCCAGCCACACAAATCAAGATTCCTGGCCGCATCGCTTACTGGGCTTTACTGGGCTTCCTGAAACAAAAAAGGCCTACCACTGTCAGGCCCAAAAAAATTACACAAAAGTAACCTTTCACAGGTACGCAAATAAACACACAGAGCATTCTTCGACCTGGGCACCGCCACCATCAGGCCGGCGCTCAGATCCAGAAACAAAAAGAGGATACAAGGACATCCAAAAACACGAGCAAATCAGGTATGCCCTGCTAGCAAACATATTAAGCACCATCATTCAATTTAAATATAGAGAAGCAAACTCCATTGTTTTGATTCACATGATAGAGAAGCAAAATTCATATCAGAAATCCTACTTAACATCATCTGCACACTCCTATTTAGCATGGTCTGCATCACAGAAACCTAATACATATAATTCTGCCTACATCAACAAATATTCCTCTCTTATGGTTACAAGTATCCTGAGAAGCAAGTTCAACTTGATGGTTCATGACCTCATAGCTGCAATGATATAGAAATGCACGATCAGCAACAAAAATGATACCTATCAGGAAGTTATATATCTAGAAGAGTCAATTTAGTACCATTAGCCACGCAATTAATTAGTGATCGGACGGCAATAAAGTACTCCTAAAAAGAGTCAATTCATGGTCTAGGCAAGTTATTATATCTAGAAGAGTCAATTTTGTACCATTAGCCACACAATTAATTAGTGATCGGACGGCAATAAAAGTACTCCTAAAAGAGTCAATTCATGGTCTAGGCAAGTTATATATCTAGAAGAGTCGATTTAGTACCACTAGCCACGCAATTAATTAGTGATCGGACGGCAATAAAGTGCTCCTAAAAGAGTCAATTCATGGTCTAGGCAATTTATATATCTAGAAGAGTCAACCCTATCTAGGTGGTACAAATCTTTCAGTTGGTCAAATGATGGTAGATCTGAACCAACACCAAAATAAAAAAGGAGTTCCATGTTTACTGTCATCTTAGCTAAATATGAACCTACACATATATGATGTGAATTGCAGCAACATATCCATGTCAATACCACCCATCCATCCCTATTCAGATATGATAAACAGTAAACAAAAAAATCCATCCACTAGTGGCCTTTGCTGGGAAAAAAATTACCTTTTACAGGAGGACCAACTTGATCATACCAACAGCATAAAAAAAGACTAACCAACAAGCTGGCTAGCAGTGAGTCATGGGATGTATCACCATGATAGACTAGTTTCACAAAAAAAAAAAGCAAAACTGACAGGTTGCATACATTTAACTAAAGAAAAATAGACCATGCTGCAATGTGAATAGGCGCTAAGCATATATGTATACACATAATAAAATTCTTATCTAGGACAAAACAATCCGTGATTGGGAGGGAGATCAAGTAGAGTGTTTATATAACGCATAATTGCCTAGCAAAAAAAATAAATAGATGCTGGGAAAACTAATAACTTGCCTGACAAACTGTTTTAATTAGACTGCCAAAAGTGACCTGTGCACCCTCTTACATCTATTAGTCTATTACTTAACACATCTGACCTCCCTGCCCTGACAATCCCAGGTCCCTTTCACTGTGCAGCTAGCTAGACTAGCCTAACCTCCCCCTTCCATGCCCCAGTGACCAAGATGTCCAAAAAATAAACCTAAAAATGAGTGAAAATAGCACATAACTGGCACCAAGCCACAGAGCTTGTGTCTGACAGTGACAAATGCATAATTTAAACACATTTAAGATCTAGAAGCAGTTTTCTCTTCAATTTTAACAAAATTTTGTGATCTGGAAGCCAGTACCAATCAGTAGGCATGCATTCAGATCAAGTTCAAATATCAGGCATACATTTAAACAAAATTTAATACAGTTTTCCACAGAAATTATTAGTGATCGGCCAGCAAACAATGTGCTGCGGATAGGCAATTCATGTTCTGCATGGTCTACAATGAATTAAAAGCCACCTTATATTACCTGCATCGAGAAAATCTTCACTGCAAATCTTCAATCAATCTGCCAGCTGCAAAAAGAAATTAAAAATTGAATTATCAACTAACAGATGAGGTAAAAAATGATGAAACATGAAAATTGAACTGAATTTTCCTACTGCATTTTGCAGATTGGTATATATCAGTGTAGCACAATTGCCTAGTAGGGGCAAGCATTTTAAAGATTTAAAACAACAAGAAATTCCCCCTACACAAAGCCTAGTAGGGGGCAACCATTTTAAATATTTCAAACTACCAAACTTTCACCCTACAAAATGACCTAGTAGGGAGCAAGCATTTTAAATATTAAAAATACAAAAAATTTCACCCTACACATTGCCTAGTAGGGGGCAACAATTTAAAGATTTCAAACTAGAAAAAATTCAACCTACACATTGCCTAGTAGGGGGCAAGCAATTTAAAGATTTCAAACTACAAAAAATTAAACCTACACATTGCCTAGTAGGGCTCAAGCAGTTTAAAGATTTCAAACTATAAAAATTTCCACCTACACATTGTGTAGTAGGGGGCAAGGATTTTAAAGATTTCAAAATACCAAAATTTCAACATACACATTGCCTAGTCTAATGATCAACCTGCACAATGTTTGTTGTTCGATAACATCTATGGTGTTGGAATTTGTCAGCTGCGTGTGGGTTGACTCACTAGCTATTGCCATTGGTACAGGCGTACAATACTTTTCTTTAAAAGTGGAGCAAGTCGAACCATGCTTGCTGAAACAAACACAAAGAGGCCTCGTTGCACAGTGTTTAAACAAAAACTAGATTGTTGCAGTGCTATTTATCTCACAACAAATAAGTGTCAACCACCTTGAAACCATAAGCCAACAGCGAATACTAAACTAGCAGTCTCTTGACATCACATTTATACTAAGTACAAGGCTTTACAGTTTCAGATTTTAGACTTAGAAACTGAATACTACAGCGGATGAATCTACTTCGAAGAAAAGTCCTACCTAACATTACAGTTTCAGATTTTAAACTTAGTACAAGGCATAACACAGAAAATGTTAGATCACATAAGCAATTTTCAGAGCACCCTAAATAAAAAAAGAGTTATCTCGAAGAAAATGCAGCTGGAGAAGCAGCTCGTTCAGCGTGATCCCAAACCCCTTTGCTCTACTTCCCAACCCCCTTCCTCTACTTCAAACTAGACCTTGATGTCATTTATAACAAACAAAATGGTATTGACAAAAAAACTGAATGAAAACCAAAAAACTAGCAGACTGAACCTGCTAACTGAAAAAATGGCCAATTCAGTCGATACATACAGTATGTTCAGAGTTTCAGAAGACAGACTAGGCTAACCCAAAACACTAGAGTTACAGATTTTAGAATAAAAAATCTACAATCATAGCGAAATATCATATTAAGCAGAGCATATATTCAGCAGAATAAAATTCAGAACATCCCCACAGAAACTAATTGTGGTATGTAACATAACATTACAGTTCCAAAATTTTAGAATCAGGGCCAGGCATCCCACAGAAAAACATGCAAAACCATTTCAGACGATACAACATACTACACAGGGGAGGGAGGGGAAAATCATGCTTACATGCGACTCTGAGAAGGGGAGGCAGCAATACAACCAGGAGCAGCAGGCTTGAAGGGCAACTGGAGCAGCACAACAGAAAGACCGCCTGGGAATGAAGCGTCAGTCAGAGGTGATGAAGAAAAAGACAACCCAATAGCTAGGATTTGAACCACACCTACCAGGAAGCACGCGTATGGGGAAATGCTCTGCAATCCGCAGGAACACCCTGCAGATCGAAGGCGCTGAACTTCCGGGTAGGAGCTGGGAGGGCAACAGCCGCAACACCAAGGCAAAACGAGGGGTGATAACGGTGGATTTGACGACGAATTCGCCGCCGGGGTCGCCTAGTTGCCGTCGGAGGCACCTCGTCGTCGTCGAATGCAACCCTGAAACGGAACGAACTCAAGTATGGATGGGGAACAAAATAAAAACAAATCAAATCAGGGGAAAAGTGTACCGCAGGAGAAACTACCAGTGAGCGCGGTGATCCCTCTAGATCTGCTTCGCCGCAGGAGTCGCCTTCGGGGCTGCCGGATTCGCCTCGTCGCCGCCGTAAACACCTCAAAAAGCAAGGGCGCAACGTCGATTTGAGTCAGGAATAAACCAAATAAAAAAAAATACAAGGTCGAGTTGACCGCCGCCGAGGACCTTGGCCGCCGTCGAGCAACTTTGCCGCCTCCGGAGAAACTCGCAACAGCCGGAGACGCCAGTCACCTCCAAATCGCCTAGCGAAAGCTTGTGGAAGGATGAGGAAGCGAGAGAGAGAAAATGTCTGACGCGAAGAGAGAAAGCGCTAGACCCAAAATATTCGAACAGTTATCACTAAATCTCTATGACAAGTGGGTCAGCGCTGCATAAATTGGTGCGGGAGGAAGTTGGGAAGCCTGACGAACGAAAGCGCGACGATGAGCAATCGACGGCCCAGCAGCGTGCAGACAAGAGAGCAAACGCCTGCACGATTATAAATAAGACAATACCTAAATTTAAAATAGTTTGACTTTGTAGGCGGTCATACAGCAAGCTCCTGAGGGCCGAAGATACAGTAGGCCTACTACCAATACAACAAGTGACAATATCAATGACTAGTAAGTGCCCGTGCATTGTTGCGGGAATGAAAGGATTGGTACTTGATGACATCAAAAAGGCAATAAGAGAATGATAAAAAAATTGTTTATGTAAGAATAGTGAGAGATCAATGGAGGGGATAGAATCGCCCAACTAATTCTATTGACAACCCAAATTGGCCTAATGGAAAGTCTAAGAATTTTACATCATTTTCTACACTTAGTCACAAATACTTCATATTATCGTTATGAAAGTAATTGCATCACAAACGCAGAATAAAAGGGACGATGCTTTCTAACATACACTGACACCCTCAGATAAATGAACAAAAATAACATATATCCCAATTAATGCATGTTAGGTTTTAACTCTCTCTTTCTCTCTCCATTTATTATATATTGATTGAGGAGGTATTGAGGCCAATGTTAACACTACTCATTCGTCTCAAGTAGAGGTCCGCACAAGAAAAAAAAAAACCCAACATGAGGAGCCATGGTAGGGGTGACGTTTGGGCGATGACCATATTTTTTGCATTGCTCTTTGGATGTCTTGCATTGCCTGTGACAGGTAATTATTTAATTTTACTCATATATCTTCTCGTTCTCATGATGTATCTCATTTTTGTTTCCTTGCGGAACTTTCATGTATTTTATTTCAAAAAAAAAAATTCATGTATTGTATATGTGGTTTGCCCTTTAATATTTGGATTTCTGAATCTATATATATGTGTGCGCTCGTACCGGTGACTGCACCTGTTGCTGCCTGCAATTTGTAGGCCGCAGCATGCAGCAAGAAGCTACTGATGGCCGAAGAAACAATATAGGCGCCCTTCCACCTACATCGGACGATGGGAGCGATGTTCATCTTCATCTTATATTCTGCACTGTTAAATACAGTTGTCTTCACGGCAATTGCCACTGCTGCAAACAGGATGACTATTGTTACAAGACGCAGAAGGAATGGCAGGCCCATTGCCCCAAATGCAACCCTATCTGCCATCGGCCTGGAACGGGCAATAACTGTTGGTGTAATCCTGCTGATGTGGCGTGTTAGTTATCGTGGCATCACTGAGGTGAGCAGCAAAGGCGGGAGTGTTTGAATTTGAATCATGGAGACACGGGAACGCAGACGGTTGCTTCTGGGAGTTGAGCGCGCCACGGCGCCCGGCGCTCAACAGCGGTTTCACTGACATCACCTTGTATCTTGTTTTATGTCGTTTTTCATTTAACAAGTGTGTGTTGTAAGCCTTGGTATAAAAGGTCGTATGTCTAGAGATCGTGTTAGCGCATTTGGTTGGATGTAAACCAGTTTGTACTCTTTAAACAAGAAGGCGAAAAGGGGCGCCGTCACCCTGTCGGTTCCCGCAGTTCCAGTGTTCGATCCTTCCTTGTTCTTGATTTGATCTTGCGCATTTCTGTTCTAGGATTAGCCACTCGTCATACTCGTGCTTAGATCTTGATCCTCGGTTCAACATTTGGTATCGGAGCAGTAGATCTTAGCACGTTCACCACCGGCAGCATCCATGGGCGACCGGCAAGGTGCGGGCGCCGGAGAGGGGGGACGGTTGTCCTATCCATCTCTGACGGCGACGAACTACACCAGTTGGTGTATACAGCGTCAAGCGATCATGGAGGATCGGCAGGTGTGGAGGTTGTTGAGCCGCAGGAGGTACATCGGCGGCGGCGTTGACAGCCCGATGCGGCGAGGGCGAAGGACCGGAAGGCGAAGGCACACTGTTGCGGTGCATCTCGATGACTGGCGATGCGGTGGCCGGCAAGAAGACAGGCAAGGAGGTTTGGGAGTCACTGAAGGCGAGGCATGTCGGTGAGGAGCGTGTGAAGGAGGCTCGGTTGCAAACCTTGCAAAGCGAGTTTGATGGCCCGAGGATGAGGGAGACAGATTCGATCGACCACTATGCCGGGCGGTTGTCGAATGGCGCGTCCGGTATGGGAGACTTGGTGGGAACGCTTGAGAATCGGGCACTTTCGTGAAGAAGTTGTTTGACACGGTGCCAGAGCGTTTCATCAATGTGGTGGCCGGGATCGAGCAGATCACAGATCTGAAGATGCTTGCGTTTGATGATGCTGTGGGGAGGTTGAAGACATATGAAGAAAGGACCAAGAGAAATTCAGACAATTCGTTCAAGTCAGACAGTGGACAACTGTTGCTCACTCAAGCCGAGTGGGATGCGAGGCAGAAGAAGGTGTTTGGAGAGGGTTCTGGGAAGAGTCGAGGTCATGACGGCGGTGGGAGCAGTCGTGGTCGAGGGTGTGACCGTGGCGGTGGAAGCAGTGGCCGTGGTGGAGCAGGAGATGGCTCTGTCAGAAAAGATAAGAGTCATGTGAAGTGCTTCAAGTGCAAAAACTATGGACACTATGCAAATAGATGTCCCAGTGAGGAGAAGAAGAAGGAAGAGGCTCACCATGTCAAGAAGGTTGAGTATGAAGCGACGGTGTTGCTCGCCGAGACAGCTGTGCTGGGAAGGTAGATGCACCCGTCGACAGAGAACCTGTTGTCGGAAACTCGTCAGGATGAACTACATCTGAATGAGGTAAAAGTGTTTCCTGAATTACACTACACTAGTTCAGATGGACCAAGTGGAGATGTGTGGTACTTGGACAATGGTGCAAGCAACCATATGACAGGAGACTTGGAGAAGTTCAGGGACATGGACACTACTGTTACTGGTAAGGTGACTTTCGATGATGGCTCAACAGTAGACATAGAAGGTATGGGATCCATTCTATTTCAGGGCATGTTAGGTGATCAGTGGGCATTGCATGATGTTTATTTCATTCCAAAGCTTAAGAGTAATCTAGTAAGCCTTGGTCGGTTAACTGAGATAGGACATAGAATTGTGATGGATGATGATCTGATTGAAGTAGAAGAGAAGAGTTCAGGGAGAATGTTGATGAGAGTTAATAGAGCTGTGAATAGACTCTATAGAATTGTCTTGAAACCTGTTGAGCCAGTTTGTCTTATGTCGAGTATAAATGAGGAGTCCTGGTTATGGCATGGTAGACTCGGTCATATAAACTTCAAATCACTAAAGATGTTAGTGGAGAAAGAAATGGCAAGGGGTTTGCCACTGATAGAGCATTGTGATCAACTCTGTCAGGCTTGTCTAGCAGCAAAGCAGGCAAGGGGATCTTTCCCTAAAATGTCATACTGGAAGGCAGAAGAGCCTTTGGAGCTGGTCCATGTTGATTTGTGTGGGCCCATACCCCAGAGACTGCAGGTGGCAGTAGGTACTTTATGCTCCTAGTTGATGATTGCACTAGGTGGATGACAGCTTATATTCTGAAATCCAAGGATCAAGCTAGTAGTGCATTTGCAAAATTCAAAGCAGAAGCTGGAACTAGTTTGGGCTATAAGTTGAAGTGTGTGAGATCTGATAGAGGGGGAGAGTTTCTAGCTGCAGCATTCAAGGATATCTGTGAGAAAGCAGGCATCAAGATGCAGCTAACAGCTCCATACACACCTCAACAAAATGGTGTTGTTGAGAGGAGAAATAGAACTATCATGGAAATGTCTAGAGCATTGCTCAAGGGGATGAAATTACCTGGGATGTTTTGGGGAGAGGCAGTGAGACATTTAGTTCCTTTGCTGAATAGGCTTCCTACCAAGCCTATGGGATATAGAACTCCATTTGAAGCATGGACTGGAAAGAAGCCACAGTTGGGGCATTTCAGAGTGTTTGGTTGTAAGGCACATGTCAGACCAGCAGTTTCCCATCTGAAGAAACTGGATGACAGAAGTGTACCCATGGTGTATCTTGGAGTGGAGGAGGGCAGCAAGGCACATAGGCTCTATAATCCACAGAACAAGAAAATTGTGGTCAGCGAGGGATGTTGTGTTTGAAGAAGGAAAGCCATGGCGAGTGGACTGCAGATTTTGGTGGAAATGCGATTCCATTGTTGATGAGTGTGAAAGCTACAAATGCAACGGTGAATGTAAGTGGAGATGGTGGAAATAACCATGAGGATCCACCACTAAACAATTCGGGGGAAAACGAGAAGATGAGTCTCGAATGCGAGGTGGTGACAGCGAACTGATCGGACAACGAGAAGAAGAGATGACCTGTTGATCATGAAGTGGAACCTACCCCAGAGCTGTTGGATGACAATATGGATATTGATCATGATGATGCACGTGTAAGATTGAGAAACATAGAAGAGGTGTATCGGGATGCGGTGAAGTGGAATTAACCGAGTGGTGATGTTGAGATTAATGCATTGCGGCAATAATGGAAGAACCTTCATGCTATCAAGAAGCGGTGGTAGTGAAGATTGGAAGGCGGCCATGGACGGTGAAATGCAGTCCATAAACAAAAAACAAGACATGGGAGCGGGTGAAAGCCCGACCAAGTCGTCGAAACCCATTGGTTTGAAATGGGTGTACAAGCTCAAGAGAAATGCGAGAAGGGAAATTGTGAAACACAAAGCAAGGTTAGTTGCCAAAGGATATGTACTGAAGCAAGGGATTGACTATGAAGAAGTTTTTGCACTGTGGCAAGGCTTGATACTGATCGATTGCTTCCGGCAATGGCAAAGAGGCGGCGCGGGAAGTGCATCACATGGATGTGAAAACTGCATTCCTCAATGGTGAACTTGTTGAAGATGTTTTTGTGGTTCAACCCGGTGGCTATGAAGTGAAGGGCAAGGCAGAGATATGGTGTACAAGCCGTTTGAGCAAGGCTCAGTATGGTTTAAAGAGGCTCCAAGGGCACGGAATGTGAAACTAGACGGCAGACTTGAAGAAACTTGGGTTCGATAAGTGTGCAAGCCCGAACCTACGATTGTACACAAGGGGCCCGGGCGGTCAAGAATAATCCTCGGAGTATATGTCGATGATTTGATAGTGACTGGAGGTGATTGTTGACACCTGTTATCGTATAAATTTATTAATCAAATAAACATGAGAAAGGGGTATAAATTATAATAACAACCTAGAATAAGGTGTCACTAACATATTTCCACCAGTTTTGGTAAAGTTGTGAATTGCAGGGACTAAACAGGAAAACACCAGAATTCGCGAGCCATACGACTACGCGACGTAACGCATAACCAACTCCGAGAAAGACCTAGAAGGCTTGGACTAATCCCGGCGTGATCGAGACTTAGCACCCAAGAAACCATCATCTAGAAGACTCCGAAGCCACGACACACGGCGGGACCCAGGGGGACTCCCCCTGGGCCGATCGCCAATAATGGGGCCGATCGGCCCTACGCAACCGCCACGCAAGCCCGGTCTCGAACCTTCCTCCACCGCCTCTAAGACGCAATCTAAACCGGTTGTTTAATGACGGTTTGATCCGAGGGCGTCGGTAGAAGCTAACGAGATGGATCAAGATCCAACACAGTTAGTACCACATTACTGCTTTGCTGAAGGGACGAAGAAGACCCATATATATAGACCCCTAGACCCCTCGATCTCGGAGCATCTCATACATCAAGTTCATATCTCATCGAGATGGAGGCATGACGCTACGGAGAATTAGATTAGAAGCGGCTACAATGTAATAGAATAGATCTAGTAGAGAGTTAGGGAGAGCGGAGCTGGCGTTCCGGTTCTGGAGAAGTCTTCGGCGTTACGGTATATCTTTGTATCTCAACTCTATTAGACTTTATGCCATAATTAGATCTATCTTTTCTAGTACTTTTATGCCTTTCTGTTATTGATATAGTTATTATACTATTGCATGGGATCTCCGCTCGTATTGAGGGCTCTAGTTATGCTAGGTAGCTAGAGTAGTAATTTATAGTGTAGGCGTGGTGTCTAGGCTATAGGTTACCCGAGGTTGCGCCCAATCCCACGGTTAGTTGTGGTAGCCCAGGGGTGTGATTGCCCTGTCAGTCTTTGTAATCCACCACGTTCGGGTTGGTGTTTCGTAGAGCTTTTGGCGGCCTTTCCCGATCACCCTTTCCCAGTCTTTTTCGAGGATCGGGACGGTACGCTGCTCCAAAGTGTATTAGAATAATTGTTATCATAGAACCAAAGTACTAGAAAGTATTCAGGGAACCTAGATCTCTCCAGTTGTCCTCTCGACCTAGCTATCTATTCTATATTATAATATTCTCTGGTTAAATGCTATTAATTATCATACATATCATATACATTATTTACCCCTCACTTTAGTTTAGTTGGTATATTAAGTTAGTAGATACATGATTTTTGATTTATCATAGTCTTTACCCTTGCTTCCCTGTGGAAAATATAAATAACGATACTACGGAATACTCGGGTAAAAGCTACAATGGTATTTTTTTTATTACGTGCGCTGCGGAACCCCTTTATATTCTTTTGCACTTAATAAATACCAACAGTGATCCAAACGAAATTGCAATTTTCAAGAAACAGATGACTTCAGAATTTGATATGAGTGACCTTGGCTTGTTGTCATTCTATCACGGGCATTGAAGTTGATCGGGAGGAGATTGTATCACTATTAAGCAGACAAGTTATGCAAGGAAAGTGCTGTCACAGTTTGGGATGGGAGAATGTAATCCCACCAAGGTGCCAATGAATCCAGGTGTTAGGTTGCATGCAGATAAAGGAGGAAAGTTAGTAGATGCAACTGAGTACAGAAGGACAATTGGGTGCCTGATATATCTTTTGCACACAAGACCATATTTGTCTTTCTCTGTTGGTGTTGCTAGTAGATACATGGAGAAGCCAACTACTATGCATAAAAAGCGATCAAACAAATCATGAGGTATCTGAAAGGTAAATTTTGGACTATGGCTTGGTGTACACCAAAGAAGAGAAGGAAGAGAAACTGGAGGGGTATTCAGACAGTGATCTAGGAGGTGATCCTGATCATAGGAGAAGCACAGCTGGGATGGCTTTCTACCTTAATGACAGTCGATATCTGGAACTCTCACAAGGAGCAAAAGAACCGGTATTTCATCTGTGAAGCCGAGTTTATGGCTGCAAATGAAGCCGCAAGACAGGCTAAAGTGGTGAGAAACTTGGCCGAGTGGTGAAAGATGAAAAACCAAAGTGTGTGACATTGTTTGTGGATAACAACTACGCCATACTGACTCATGAAAACCCATGTTCCATGGCGTAGTAAACACATTGATATAAAGTTTCACTTTATCGAGGGGTGTGTGTGGAGTATGGTGAGATTCGGTGAAGAAGATTGGGACACTGGAGCAGAAAGCAGATTCATTGACAAAGGCAATGGCAGTAGTGAAGCTGTCAGAGATGAGACACCTTCTTGGTGTTCGAGAGCTTGAGGATCATCAGGCTTAAGGGGGAGAATGTTGGTGTAATCCTAGCGTGTGGCGTGTTAGTAATCGTGGCATCGAGTGTGGCGGCAAGGCGGGAGTGTTTGAATTTGAATCATGGAGACCTGCGAGGAGCGGGGCGGTTGCTCCGGGAGGTGAGCGCCGACGACGCCGGCGGCTCCAGCGGCGAGTTTCAGCGACATCACCTTGTATCTTGTTTTATGTCGTTTTACATTTAACAATTGTGTGCCGTAAGCCTTGGTATAAAAGGCCGTATGTCTAGAGATCGTGTTAGCGCATTTGGTTGGATGTAAACCAGTTTGTACTCTTTAAACAAGAAGGCGAAAAGGGGCGCCCGTCACCCCGTCGGTTCCCGCAGTTCCAGTGTTCGTTCTTCCTTGTTCTTGATTTGATCTTGCACATTTCTGTTCTAGGATTAGCCACTCGTCATACTCGTGCTTAGATCTTGATCCTCGGTTCAACAATAACTAGTGTCACGACCCACGGCAATGAGAGTGGTGAATAATATCCGTGTAGCCGAGATGGCTTCCATGGATGGGCGCGTGCTGCGTGTAAGGCGACCAGGTGGCCTTGCATTGTGATTGGGCGTCGTGTACATTAGGTGACCATGTACTCAAATGATCGGCGAATAACGCTCTTCTTGCCTCCCCGATTCTAGTTCTATCTTATCCATTTCGGTTCTCCGATCATAGATCCTAACATTTGGTATCCTGGGGGCCTTCGGTTCGTGGGGGGGAAATCTTTTCCCTCGGCTTATTTGTGAGGACAGTTTGGCGTCAAAGGAAAAGGCACCCTTGCTTCAAGCTTGGATGGCGCAGATCGTTGACAACCTCGCGGCGAAGTTTAAGGGCTTTTAGGCGATGATGTAGCAAATGCTTAACAAGATGAATAGCTTCGAGGCATGCATGGAGGACCACCACTAACCAGTTGTTGGGGTGGTTGTTCACCGAGTGTACAACCAATGTGGTTGCGAGGATTAACCAACCAAAGAAAGGTTCTGGTTTTGCCACCGCCACCTCCACCGACTTGCTAGATATAATCCCTAGAGGCATCAACCTCAACATGCCTCCATCATCAGGTGGACCCACAACGGCTTTTCTTCCGAGGAGTGTCCCACTAGGCATCTCATGCGTGGTGCTTAGCCCGATTCCGAGTACCAACCCTCCGTCGATTTACCACCTGGGTATGAATCTTGATCCCCTACCCATCAATTTGATGTCACACATGGTCCTCATCTCATACTAACCCTTAGCTAGCGGCCTAGCTAACTGATGGCTATAGTTAGCTCCATCCCGGCCAAAAATATTAATTTTAGATATAAAGGTTACTCGAACATTCTTAAGTTTGACTAAGTTTATAAAGAATGATATCAACATTTTTCATGTCTCTATTTTTTAATGCAAATACATTTCATAATTAATCTAATGATATTTATTCGATATCATAAATGTTGTTAGATTTTTGTATATTAATTACTACATATATACGCAAGTTACTCGGACAACCAAATCTAGCTAACCTGATCTCCGTATTTACCAATATAATATGTAGCAACCAATAAATAAATGAGCAAATATATATCGTAATTAATTTCTAAATTAAAGTTATTATTCTCTCTGTATATATATCGATTGAGGCATTGAGGACAATGCTGATGGCTAACACTAGTCAGCGGCAGATAGTGCATTTAGATCCAATGAGCAGTGGCAGCAGGGGTTACATTATTTGTGTTATGACCATAATTTTTGAATTGTTGTTTGGATATCTTGCATTGCCTGTGACAGGTAATTATGAGTAAATTGTAATCATGTCTTCTCATCATCATCGTGATGTGTCACATTTTAGTTTCCTACAAATTGTCATCGATCATGTATATATATTCCTTTTGTCCAAAAAAATTTAATTTCTAAACTTTAAATCAATTAACCATCTTAAGTTTGACCAATATAGTCCCAAAGTATTGCAATATATCTATAAATTAAAAAATCAAAAGAGTGCATTATAAAAATATGCTTTTATGACTTATCAAGTGATACTATTATGTTGTCATAAATATCAAAGTTTTTAAAAAATTTGATTAAATTTAAAAATAGTTAGACTTTGTAGGCTGCCATACTGCATTATATATTATTGCTGAAATTAATTTGTAGGCCGCAGCGGCAGCAAGTTTCTGAGGGCTGAAGATACAGTAGGCCCTGCTACCAACACAACAAGTGGCAATATTATCAATGATTCTACAGAGAAGAACACCACCGCTACATCAGGCGATGGTGGGAGCAAGGTTTTTATCTTATATTCTGCGTGGATAAATCCTACTTCTGTTCTCACGACCATTGCTTTTGCTGCCAAAAAAAAAAGTCGGAAGCGGCAAGCTGCTTCAAGACCCAAAAGAATGCCAGGCTCATTGCTCCGCCTCCGCCTGCAACCCTATCTGTCCACGCAGCCTGGAGCGGCCTGTCAACAACTAGCTAGCGCATGCAGAATTTGTTCAGCAAAATCAATCAACCAGGCATTGTGCTCCTGATAATTGTTTACATAAAACATGCATCCGAGATTGTATGGGTTATTATTTGTTTCTAAGGTTCTTTTGGTGCAAGGATGTGTTGGTATGTTACCGCCGTGTTCCTCAGTCTCCGATCAGGAAACCGGCGAGGGTATCATTCAGTTAGGTCCTGCTGAGTCACGTGGCCTGGTCAAGGACGTTTTGTTTGTTCCTGGCCGATGTCGGCAAAAGAAGTTCCAACAAACCCAAAGATCCATGTGGTGTGCGAGTGGAGGTGCACACCAGCGGCCACTAAGGTCCCTGCTGCCTGGCGAGGAGGTGCGACCTGGCTTGGGATCTTGCAGATGTAGATGCCGATCGAGTTGATCCGCAACGAAGTCGGGACTGCGGGGTGACTGGAGCAAAGGTGCAGTCGTTGTTTTTTTTTTTTTTTTTTTTTTTTTTGACATTGATAGTAAAGCAAATTACATCCTCTCATAACAAAAAAATAAACAAAATACTCCAACTCCATTGATGGAAGACAAGAAACCTTCAAAAAAGCCATAAATTCCACCATGTAGGATTATCATCCCAAATGGATATGCCACGGACGCAAGGTCCGATCCGAACGAACGTCAGTCATCTCACCATCCACCATCGTCATCCCCTCATACCCATCATTTTTGCAAAGAGGAGTAAGCGCTAAACTCCACACAAACATGATGAAATTGGCGCCGCCGATTCGTCATCGACCTCATCGTCGACACCTTCACGGATTCGTCATGGGAGAACGCATGTCCAACCGACATCTAGATAGATATCGTTGGAAAACTAACTCTCACTAGCCCCCGCCATATGGGCTGTATAGAACCCGCAAATGAGACAAATGAAGGGCTAGAGTACCTTATTCTCCATCAATGATGATGTCTTCGTCTTGCCATCACCGGCGAGGAGCGACATGCTTCATCGTTCCATCGACGATCTTGACGACGCCTTATGCCGTGGCCAATCTCTTCGATTGGATCTCCGGAGAAAGCTTGAAGGCTCAATCTACTAGGGAAAAACTTATTAAAAATGATGGGTCCCCACTCAGTTCAACCCCCGACGTGATGCCGGAGTAGAAGCGAGGGGGACCAGCGGTCGTGGAAGGCGAGGCGGCGCAGCACCCTTATAGGGTTTGGGCGACTTGCGGGCTATTTTCTTTTTGTACTTGTTATTAGGTACAAATTGTTCAATGAATTGTAAGGTCATTGTCGTTGAAGATGAATCCAATCTAGGACACTTTAAAGGAGTTGAATTCAATCTGCACATGCACAGACTCCATCTGTTCCATTTTTGTTGATGTTTTACCTTTGAACTAGGAGGATTCCCCGCGCGTTGTTGCACCAACTAGAACGAGTGGACTTTACAAGCACCAACTAGAACGAATGTGCACGCCGCCTAGACCGGCAGACACATGCATAGACCGGCCGCCACATAAAGCGAGGAGGTCGTAGTTGTGGACTTTACGCGGACCTGCCTCCAAGCAAGCCTTGTGCACGTGCACCAACGGCGGCGTCGCCCGGCAGGTGCGCAAATGCCTCAAAGCCTGCGGCACCGGATGCTCGGACAACGGCGACATGGGATAGGCGCTTACGGCCAAAGCTACCGGATCTTGAGGGGGAGGTGGCGAGATCCGGTGGCGACAAACATAGATCTAGCGCCGGTCGGCGAGCACCATTGTTCCATGTGAAACTTCGGGCGGGTGAGAGAAGGGGAGGGAGATAGAGGGATACATATAAGGTCGCCTTTTGGAGCGCCAATGCGACCACCGCCACCAATTATCGAGGGTCGGTGGTGGCGACCAAGGCTGGGTTCCCATTGGTGGAGGCGTGTTGCCCGAGCCGCCTTATGGTGCTAGATGATGTAACATCCCAGCCCAGGGCTTAATAAGATGGATAGAGTACTCATATCAAAAATTTACAACTTTTTATTTTCTGGAAGCTCAAATCCAAAGCACTCCAAAGTTAAATGTGCTTGCCTTCGAGACATTTGGGGATGAGTGACCAAGCGGGAAGTTCTTCTCAGGTGTGCACGAAAAGTGCGAACAAAGTGCTCGAAAAAAGACCGATGTTCATCTATGAGAATAGTCTTGATTCTTAGATTGATGCCGGTTGTAAAAGTGGGCTCGGGAGGGACAAAGTGCGCAAAGAGGCGGGTGTTGCTCTGTAAGGACAGTCTTGATTCTTAGAGAGCTGTCAGGTGTAAGTGAGCTTAGGTAAAGTGTGCAAAGACCGGTGTTGGTCTGTGAGGAGAGTCTTGATTCTTAAAGAGCTGCGGTTAGTTGTAAAGTGGGCTCGGGTGGGACGTCCACGGATGGCGTGAGGCATTCGACGTGTACTCCCTCCGTATAAGGAAAAAAATGTCATTTAGGATAGCAACGTGCACGTATGGCCTCGAGCACAACTTTGACTTCTTTTTTCTATAAAAATATTTATAGAAAGTTTTATATGTATGACTTTATGATTTCCACATTTCTAAGCTCAACGACTTAAAAGTTATGATTTATATTCTTAATGTTTGACTCAAACCTTCTTTCAAATAACTTCTTTCTCCTGTACGGAGGGGAATATCACTTGCCGTTGTTGTTGTACTGCATTTAGGGGTTTCAGTAATAAAAAGAAAAACTAATGATAAGTGCCAATTGTTCAATTCTTACCTTGGATTTTTTACGAAACGCAGGATGTTAGGTTTTTGCATACCCAATTAATGCATGTTAGGGTTTTAAATAAATGAACAAAAATAACATATATCCCAATTAATGCATTTTAGGTTTTAGCGCGCTCTCTCTCTCTCTATGTATATATTGATTGAGGAGGTATTGTGGCCAATATTAACACTACTCATTCGTCTCAAACAGAGGTCCACACGGGAAAAAAAAAAGACCCAACATGAGGAGCAATGGTAGGGGGTGACTTTTGGGCGATGACCATATTTTTGCATTGCTCTTTGGATGTCTTGCATTGCCTGTGACAGGTAATTATTTAATTTTACTCATATATCTTCTCGTCCTCATAATGTATCTCATGTTTGTTTCGTCAAAAAATGTATCTCATGTTTTGTTTCCTTGTGAAACTTTCATGTATTTTCTTTCAAAAAAAAAAAAAAAACTTTCATGTATTGTATATGTGGTTTGCCATTGAATATTTGGATTTTTGAATCTATATGTGTGCGCTTGTACTGGTGACTGCACCTATTGCTGCCTGCAACTTGTAGGCCGCAGCAGCAAGAAGCTACTGATGGCCGAAGAAACAATAGGCGTCCTTCCACCTACATCGGACGATGGGAGCGATGTTCATCTTATATTCTGCAGTGTTAAATTCAATTGTTTTCACGGCAATTGCTACTGCTGCAAACCGGAGGACTATTGTTACAAGACGGAGAGAGAATGCCGGGCTCATTGCCTCAATTGCAACCCTATCTGCTATCGGCCTGGAACGGGCAACAGCTAGTGTCATGACCGCGGCAATGAGAGTGGCTGAATGATGTCTGCGTAGCCAAGATGGCTTTGGTGGATGGGCCGCATGCTCGTGTAATCTGACCCAGGTGGCCTTGCATTGTGATTGGGCGTCGTGTATATTAGGCGACCCTGTACTCTGAAACGATCAGCTAATAACGCTCTTCTTCCTCCCTGATTCCAGTTCTATCCCATCCATCTTGGTTCTCCGATCATAGATAGTAACATTTGGTATCCGGAGCCATCGGTTCTTAGGGGAGAAATCCTTTTCCCTCGGATTATTGTCAAAGGAGAAGTCACCCTTGCTTCAAGCATGGATGGCGCGAGAACATTGACAACCCGTGGCAAAGTTTAAGGGCTTTTAGCTGATGATGTAGCAAATGCTCAACAAGATGAACAGCTTCCAGGCATGGAGGACCACCACTGACGAGTTGTTGGGGTTGTTGCTCACCAAGTGTACAACCATGCAATGGGGTTGCAAGGATTAACCAACTAAAGAAGGTACCGGTTCCACCACCACCACCACGACTCGCTCGATATGATCCCTAGAGGCATCAACCTCAACATTACTCCATCATTGGGTGGACCCACATTGGTGTTTCTTCCGAGGAGCGTCCCAATAGGCACGACATGGGTGAAGTGGGCGCTTGGCCCGATTCTAGGTACCAACCCTCCGCCGATTTACCACCAGGCTATAAATCTTGATCCCCCTACCCGTCAATTCAATGTCACACATGGCTCCCCATCTCATACTAATCCTTAGCTAACTGATGGCTAGTTAGCTCCATTACAAAAAAGATTGTAACGTTCTATGATGTATTTTGTGATGTTCGGTATATATTTTTTTTTTACTATATTTAGTTACTTCACTACTTTTTTTTTTTTATGTTATTAATTTCATGATATATATGATGTTCACGTGGTATGCGTATGATGTTCCATCTGGTACTCCATTGTTCCACTCTTCAAAAAAGTTTGAATGAGTCTCTTGCACCTCCCCTTTTTATGATAAATATACCAAAAACAATTTGAATAAATATGATGTTTTTCCTATCTATAGTGTTAATGTTCACTTAGTATACATGTGATGTTCTAGGATGCATTTAGTGTTGTAATTGTACTATATATATGCAATGTCTATAATATATGTAGTGATGTTTTGTGGTGTATTTCATGTTGTTCACTTAGTATATGTATGAAGTTTTAGGATGTATTTAGTCTTATTTACATACTCTAAATGCAATGTTCTATAATGTATATAGTGATGTTCTATGGTATATTAAGTGGTCTTCACTTAGTAGAAATATGATGTTCTAGAATATATTATCTTTATAAAATAAATATTCATTAATATAATTTTATCTAATATGAGCATGTAAGATCTTGTTTTGAAGTATTTATCATAAGAAATAGGATGGTGTAATCAAAATTTAATTTGAATGTTTAGTTTTGAAAATATAATATTTTTTTAGTTCATTAAGACCTATTTGCATGCATTGGTACGTGGACCACACGTGATGGGCCTACCATCTGCGGTGCTTGTGCAACCTGTCCTGCTCCATGCATGTGCTTTAATTAAGGTGAGCAGAGGAGGACAACATAGGGGTGTTTAGTTTGTACTACAAGAACCAAAAAGTCTTCTGATTCTGCTTAAAACGTCGAATCTCGTAACGTATTTTTTTAGAGCATTAAATGTAGGTAAATAAAAACTAATTACACAGTTTGGTTGAAAAGTGCTTGAGATGAATCTTTTTAAGTCTAATTAGTTCATAGTTGGATATTAGTTACCAAATACAAACGAAAAGTGCTACAATAGCTCAACCCAAAATATTTCACCAACTAAACACCCCTATATAGTCCTTTAAGGTGAAACGCTTGGTAAGTGACGCGGTTGGGCGTTGCTAAATCGCGGACGTCCGCGAGTTATGTTAACTCGCGGACGATCCGACCATCCACGTTTATCTATTTTAGAAAACTATCTATTCCCGCTTTTTTTTTTCTTTTTAGGAAAACTCAGAGGCGCGCGTGCTCTCTTCCTTTTTTGTTTTTTTTTCCTGCATGTGCATGTCAACAATGATGTCGGCGTAAAAAGCAAAACATTTTTTAAAAACTTCTTTGTAACTCTTGAATGGTGTATATTTTTTAATTCCATCCGCACCGGTGTGTTCTAATGCGATGAGACTTAACAAAACTAGATCTCCTTTCGACTATGTTTTGGAGATTTTATTTTTTTAATTTTTTTCCTAATATCAATTTATATATATTAACTTATGAAATATAACCTAAGTTGCACATAAAAGTTATATGTATAAGTTAGATGTTCTTTAAGTTATAAATTATAAGTTATATAAGTTTGACAATATGTTGTAGTTTGGTCTTATTGTTATGTTCCATAAGTTATACATATATGCTAGACAATACATCTTCTAGTTTGGTCTTTCATTTATCAAATAACAATAAAAGTGCAGATAAAAAGCAAAAAGCATATAAGCAGATTGACAAATGAAAAATTTTAAAATTATCAAATATTTTCTATGGGAGACACAATACAGAGTTAAATCTCTCAAAAAAATGAAAAACTATACAGATTTACAAAGTGGCATATAAACAGATTGATAAATCTGTCATGTATGATTGGCAAATATAAAAGTGCAGAGATAAAAGGCAAAAAGCATATAAGCAGATTGACAAATGAAAAATTTAAAATTTATCAAATATTTCTATGGGAGACACAATACGAGTTAAATCTCTCAAAAATTAAAAACTATACAGATTACATATTACCAGATTATTCATAGGTAACCTCTCTCAAAAAATTACATCAGTCCATTAGATTCAATACGATTCATAGAACAAAGAAGCTACTCTCAATTCACACGATATTTTGAACTCTATCTATAAGTTATACGTATACACAATACATCTTGTTAGTTTGATCTTTCGTTATGTTCTAAAAGTTGTAAACTATAAGTTATACGTATAAGTTAGAGAATACATGTTATTTTATTTTTTTTTCCTAATATCAATTTATATATATTAACTTATGAATATAACCTAAGTTGCATATAAAAGTTATATGTATAAGTTAGATTCTCTTTAAGTTATAAACTATAAATTATACGTACAACTCATAACTTATAACTTTTACATGTAACACCTAACTTATACTAGTACAAAAGTTATGTCTAACTTATGACTTATAACTTTTACATGTAGCACATAACTTATAATGGTTACAAAAGTTACGTATAACTTATAACTTTTACATGTAACACCTAACTTATACCGGTTATAAAAAGTTACGTCTAACTTATAACTTCTACATGTAGCGTATAACTTATAATTTATAACTTTTACATGTAGCACCTAACTTATATTGATTATAAAAAAGTTACGTATAACTTATAACTTTTACATGTAGCATCTAACTTATGTTGGTTACAAAAGTTACTTATAACTTATAACTTTTACATGTAGCACCTAACTTATCTTCGGTTACAAAAGTTACGTATAACTTATAATTTATAACTTTTACATGTAGCATATAACTTATACTGATTACAAAAAAGTTACGTATAACTTATAACTTTTACATTTAGCACCTAACTTATACTGGTTTATAAAAAGTTACGTCTAACTTATAACTTTTACATGTAACACCTAACTTATATCGGTTACAAAAGTTACATATAACTTATAATTTATAACTTTTACATGTAGCACCTAACTTATACTGGTTACAAAAGTTACGTATAACTTATAATTTATAACTTTTTACATGTAGCACCTAACTTATCTTGGTTATAAAAAAGTTACGTATAACTTATAACTTATAACTTTTACCGCCGTAGTTGATATCGAACCCGGCCATGCCACTATCCCTGAATTTATTATAAAAGTTGCTTTTATTTGATCTCCCCACCCATTACTATCCCTATACCACTGTCCCCTGAATGATTTATGTCTCGAAAAAGGGAAAACATCGCTAAAAAAACCATAACTTAAAGGCGTAAGAAAGAGAATGAAAAGAAAAGCTTAAAATGAAAGTTATACATAAAAAATACGTAACTTAAGGTAGAAGAAAGAGAATGAATAAAAAAAAGGAAAGAAAAACAAATGCTTACCAAAAAAGAAAAGTGGTGGGATTTATTTATTCCCTAAATGGAAAGTGGAGCCCTGTCCGCATGTCCGATCGTTCGCGCTGAACGAACGACCGCGGAATAGAGTTTTCGGTTAGTATTGTCTCTGTGTTTTTATCGTACAACTTTCGTTACACAGATAAAGAAACAAGGAAATCAAATAGGCAGTGCATGACATATTTGTTAATTTCTATTTTGTCTTTTTTTTTTTTGTTTGGGTTAGGATTCTATTCATCTTACTCAGTTCCGAGAGATGTATTTGGATTAGAATTCTTAACTATATTTCTTAACTTAAGAACATGTGTCCAATATATCTTGGATTGTTATTCGGCTTATTCAGATCTACTCTATAACTCGTATGGCCTGTTTGGATTGGTGGGTGTGAGAGTTGCAGTCCTAGGTTGAGACGTTAGTTACGAGCGCACAGAAAGAGGCATATATGTGACGTGAGGAGACGATCAACAAGATATCATGCCCTGGGGCGAGGCGTGCAGCCATGTGGGTGAGAGGGTGAGTGGGTATTAAGTGAGCGGAGGGGTAGTTGGGTTAAAATAGAATGGGTTGGACGCCTAAAATTTTATCTGTTTATTAATTATTAATAGGTATAGATGTTTAATAAAGATTGAGATGGAGCAGTCAGCACGAGGGCTCAAGCGGCAAGACCAAGGCATCCGCTGGTCTTTTGCTTCAGGAAACCCAAGACACGTGATAATAGCAAGGCTAATAATATAGCTAACTATTGCAGTGGCTAATGGATAATTACTTCATTCAAGTTTTAATATGAACTAAACAGGCTCTGGCTAAGCGTGTGGAGGCGTCGGACTAAGAGGAATGTTGGACCATCTCGCCTCGGTCCGATGGCCAGTACGGTGGAGTAGCAAAGGCGCGAAGTGGGGCTTTGAACGTGGCGGCAGACCAAGGTGGTGTTGGTCAGACGACCAGCGTTGGATGCAGATCCGACGGGGTTCACCGTTCTGGAACCTCTCTAGTGTGTGTCGGACACAGGGGCTTCATTGGTCCGACGCTGGTTCTGACGGTATGGTCCGACGACGTGCCCAGTCCAGGCATGGCAACAGTTGAGTTTGAATCAGGGTGACATAGCAGCTCTTCAGTGACGTGGCTGGGCATCGGACCTTGGCAAGTTGGTTAGACGCCCCCTTAATTTTCTGGATTTGAGTGCTACAGTCGGTCCATGGCTCTAGCGGCTAAGGGAGCTTTGGCTATTCTATTTAAGCCACTTGGCCGGCTTGGGGTGACTCTCTTGGCACTTTTTGTTCTGCGAAATGACTCTCTTGGCACTTTGAATCATTTTGTCATCCTCTAGAGCTGAGAAACACTCCTCTCACACCTCTCCTTTGATTGTTCATCACCTCTCTCACCTTTCCTTTGATTGTTCATCACCTTTGTAAGTCAGGCGAGCATGCAAGTCCATCTTGCTTGAGTGAATGCATCTAGTGGCACTTGGTGTTCGTGTTGGTTGCGGATTTCTTGTTACTCTTGGGGTTTTGCCATCCTCCTAGATGCTTCGAGCAGCGGCAGTGTTGAGCTTGAGTTGGCGCTTGTTCGAAGCCACACTGGTGAAGATTTTGAGGGGTTCTTGAGCCTTTCCCATGGGAGATGCGAACTGACTACTCTAGTGGATTGCTCTGGCTTGTGTGATCCCCATCTTGTGTTGGTTGTGCAGCACCCTTGAGAAGGGTTTGGCGTGTGATGCCAATTAGCTCGTGAACCTCCAAGTGGGTGAATTGCCACCACAAGAACTAGCTTGGCAATCTCTTGTCGAGAATTTCATTGGTATTATTGTATTGTGGCTGATTGATTGGCTCATCTCCTCTACACGGAGGTATAAGAATCCATTTCTACCTTTAATTATGTTTATTCATTCTTGCATAATGGTAGAAATAACTAGTTGAGTAGAGTAGCTCTATAGCTGTTTTTTTTCTTGCTAGCTAGCTCAACTAATGTAGGTTTTTGTGACATAGCTTCGTGTGTGTGCATTACAATACATAGAAGTACTAACTTGTGGTATATGGTTTGCAACTCTTAACATTCGCTTCAAAGTTCTAACAAAGTGGTTTAAGTGTTGTAGAAATTGTATAGCTATTCAAACCCCCCACCCCCCCCACCCCCCAACGATTGACAACTATTCACATATATGTATGTTTTTAGAGGTACATATAAATATCATACAGAATCGTAGCTAACGTAAGTTTTTCACAGGCATGTAAAAAGTTGATCAGTAGCACTACTTGATAAATAAATATAGATAAAATGTGCCTCGGGTGAAACTCCAAGTAATCCAGGCTCTGCCAATTGGCAATATATAGTGCAGAACAAAGATAAAGCCTAGTGAACCAGAAAATGCCTCGGGGTGACACTACTCCAAGTTGTCCAGGCTCTGCCAATTGACGTTGGGTAATGATGCAATAGCGCCTAGTGAAACATGATGTCCTAGATCAGTAGTTACACGTCTTGATGGCCACTAGCTAGTGACCTACTAACATCGATAAAGCCTTTGTTGATTAGAACTACAACATTTGGCAACTAATAAATCAATGAGCTCCAAGATGCATGTCAACTATATCCTCTCGTCTTAATGAAAACGGGCCCTAAAACCCGTTCTCGTAAAAAAGATGCATGTCAATGATCCCAGCTACTGACGTCGGAGAGGAGTCTCGGGCGGTCGCGGCGGTTCCCTCGCGGGCACTCGATCGGGAGTCTCTCGATCTCACCCTCGCTCACATCAAGTAGAAACCGTTTTCTTTTCACACGATTTCCTCTTATATACTAGCACACACTAGTTTTTTGTTTTCTTTTCTGCAGCCCAAATTTTTATTTCTATAGCTAGGTCTAAAAACTTTATTATGAGTATTGCGTGAATGCGTGTATGCAACGACATATATATGTACACCATCCCTGCTGAGGTTAGAGTAGATATGCCGCCAAACCTCTCTAGGCTTCTCCCTCCTTGAATCCCCGCCCGGGCCCATACCGAGAGGGCTTAGGGTTTAGGGTTCCGGATTACATTCTAGAACACAATCGGTCACCTGATTGCTGACTTACGATCCCTCCCTGGTTAGTAAAAGAAGTCATTTCACAAATATATATTCATATAGTATACACATTTCCAAACTCAATAACTTAAAGGTTATTCATGATTTATATTCGCAGTGTTTGAATAGTGTTATGTGAGATAGAATATCACTACGACATTAAATCTTTTGCAAAACACTTCTAAAATATTAACCGTGACGGTTTTTTAGAAAACCGCTACCATAAATTACGGCCAGATGACAAAAACCACCACGGTTAATAGGCATTAACCGTAGTGATTCTTAAAAAAAACTACCACAGTTAATTGATTAAGCATGGCGTTTGTTGTAACATAACCACCATGGTTAATAGGTATTAACCGTGGCGGTTTTTATTAATTAACCGTCACGGTTAACTCTAGACTATAAATACAGCCCCACCCCTCTTTTTTTCCGCAGGTCTCCTAATGATTTATATTCTCAATGTTTGAATAGTGTTATGTGAGAGAGAATTTAGATGAAACAAGTTGAACTAGAACAAAAGAACACGGCAGAGGGAGTAGTATATATATGCAAGTTTTTGTTTGTACTAAGACATCATCATATTGATAACGCGTGGAGCCAACGGGAAGAAAATAATAACGTTGATAGGCACAATGCAAAACGATCGCGACAATCGATCGGACATGGTACGTCTACTGATATAGTATATATTAAGCTAAATCGTCAACTTAACCGTCCGTAAAGTAGATCATATCATATATCATATGGGCACTCTCTTCCTAAGCTAGTCTAGTAGCAGTAGTAGTTAGGTCCAAGTCTGATAAAAAAAAAAAAAAGTTAGGTCCAAGTACATCGAGAGTGGGGGCGTAGATTCCAATAAAGAGCCGAGGAAGGTTAATAAGGCCATTGCTTGATCATATAGTTTTCAATACAGTGTGACAGTACACTTCTTGTGCTTTCTTTGTCAGCTTGCCGTGCATGCATATTCTTAAGGATATCACCTGCATGGCTACAATATATATAATATAACAGATACATGGCTGCACCAGGTATGAGCTTCTTCTCTTTTTCTAGGTAGGTTGCCTTCACCAATAGATGGCTGCCCGCAAGGCTCCAAATATTTGGCAAGAAACAGCCACGAAAGCCACATTAGTAGTAGCATCTAGGTGTAGGCGTTTACTGCTTTTTCTTGACTTGATGTGTCTAGTTTTTCTTATTTATTAAAAGGAACACATTACACGTTACCTCTCCCTACTTCAATGATTTCGAGATATGTATCAGAAATACATCGATACGGTATCGGTAAAACAGAGAAATAAAAATAAATAAATTAGATCCCGAGACTTTTTAGTAATGACCCTGATTTATGTTCTTCCTGGATCTTTTTTGTTGTCTAAATGTTGGACTTTTTTCCCCTGGTGCGTTACTCGTTAGGCAAGTTTGATGCATGTATTATTGGTGATGGACTTCTCTAATCTACTGTCACGCTGCCCTTGTCCTACCTTCCAATGACACCCTTCTACTTTCAACATTTTGTTGTTAAAAAAAATAGAGAGAGAAACACCTCCTTTTTTTTCCCCTTTCACATTAACTTTGGTGAGCAAAATATCCAACACTAGGCTCAGCAAACTGATCATTGTGTGTTTGGGACTATACTGGAGCATAAGAGACCTCCAAATGGCTTCCATTCCTTGCTTTGCTTCATAAAGAAAGCGGAGCTGGTGAAGCTTAAAAAAACTTATCTTTCAAAAAAAATCTAAAAATAAAACTTCACTGGCTTCTTATTTATTTTGATTTCGAGAAGAGATAAAAAAAATCCTCTTCCGAGGCATAAGGGCCAGTTTGATAAGGCTCCAACACTCCTCTTAAAAGGGACTACTCTGGCTCCTTTTGTGGAGCAACTTCTCTTATAACTGTAAAGTTATTTTAGAAAATATTTGGCAAAAACAACTCTGTTAACAGTTTTGTTATAATTCATGCTTAGGTTTGTGAAATGGAGCTGGAAAAGCTATGTTTTTGTGACTCTGCCCGTCCAATAGAAAACGGCTCGGCTCCTCCAGGATTATTTGCTAGAGCTCTTTCTTGAATGGCCGTCAGTGGTCAAAGCCGGAGGCACAGTTTGCACACGCAGTAAGGTAAAAAGGACTAAGGGTTCAGATCTCAAAACATACAATATACTCCCCCTGTCCCACCGAGTTTGTCACCCTGGTTTCCGTGCCATCTTATTCGATGCTTCGTCTTATTCAAATTTTTTTACACAAATATAATTTATTTTTTACGACTTATTTTATCAGTGAAGATACTTGAATATTAATTATTTTATTTTATAATTTGCATAAATATTTTGAATAAGATGGATGGTCAAAGATGAAGTTCTAAAGTCAAAAGCGATTTAACTCCATGGGACGGAGGGAGTAAGTGAGGAATCAGGAGACGAACCATGATGACAGCTAGTCACCTACTCTTGGACTTGCACTTTGAAGTTTCAGTGTCTGTATGGGGCAGTGTTCAACGGGCCCCGGCCTATAAAATACATACACAAGAACGTGGCTTGTTGAAAAGAGCAACTCGGTCTGGCGAGTTTCCAGTGATAAGCACATTACTAAAACAGAGAATGGAGCAGACTGGTGAGATGGGAGAGATTGGGGGAGAAGCTCGCCATGGAGGCAAGATGGCCGATAGCGGAGAAGTTGAGGAATTTCGGGTGCAGGTACATAATCGCATTTGTCCATGTTTCAAGGTAAATCCAATCCCCTTTTTGTTATTGTCCAGTGCTAATCTTTGCTGGTGGACTGTAACAGCCAAAATGGAGGAAGTTCTTGTCCCATGTTGGACCTGGAGCTCTTGTGGCCATTGGCTTCCTGGATCCTAGCAATAGTAAGCTCTCATCTTTTTTCTCAGATTGGAGCTTTCTGTTTTCTGATTAGAGTCTGTTGTTTGTAAGAAATAGAAACTAATTCTAGTAGTAATCTTGGTTCTGAATATGGTTTGACAGTGGAAACTGACATGCAAGCTGGGGCCGACTTCAAGTACCAGGTAGGCTACGAGTTCTTGGCTAGCTTCTTGCTGTGACTTGCAACTGACCATTACACTTAGTAGTATTTGACAATGCTAATCGAGTTTTTTTTTTTTTTTTTGCCCTCTTAGAAACAAATATAAAAAATTGCAAACTGCAGCTGAAAATTAATGCATAAAAGAGATTTTCGACAAGTTGCAAATATACTATGTAAGGGAAAAGAAAAGAAAAGAAAAACAGACATAGAGGAATATTGTCCTAGTCGCTTAAACTCATCAGCCATGCTATACTGTTTTTCTCTTTACAATAAAACAACATCAGAAACTTTATCACCCGAGAAATCATCAGCCGAACAAACCATATGTTTTTTGCCTGAAAATTAGTATCCTTTTTTTTTTTTTGAGATTAGAATATTAGTCCATAGCAGAATTTCAATTTTTAAAGCTGGTAGATTATTCATCAAATTTCTCGTGGAAATTTTCAGGGTTTTTTTTATTACTCAGTAACTGGATTAGGACATTTATTCTTACAGAAAGTGCATGATCCGCATATAATATTTCACCTGTACTAAAAATGTGTCTGCACCAACAAGGATCTACCTTTGTTTTAGTTTTAGTGCTTAGTTTTACTGCATTTCCAGTGCTTGGTCCCATACCTTAGTTGACCAGCATGGAGCAGAGCAGCAAATTAAACTGTGTCGTTTTGTTCTTATAAGATTTGAGCACTTTCTGATCATCTCACTTTGTAAATCAATTCCATGATAACAGCTTCTGTGGGTGATCTTAGTTGGAATGGTCTTTGCACTTTTGATCCAAACATTAGCTGCCAACCTTGGAGTGAAGACAGGTACCTTTCACTTGACAGTGGTGACTGTTGATCAGATCTCTGTATATCAAAAAATCCTGCATAGGCAATTAGGCACATAATCTCATCAAACCCACGTACGCATGTTCTTGGTGAATTTGGTGTAGGGAGGCATCTTGCTGAACTCTGCAGGAAGAGTACCCGCGTTTCGTCAACGTTTGCTTGTGGATCGTCGCGGAGCTGGCAGTGATATCTGATGACATCCCTGAAGGTTGATCGGTTATACAATTCGTTTCTCTCTTGCTCTGTCTTCATTTCGTAACCTGACGAGATTGTTTTGTTTCACCACTGCAGTTTTGGGCACAGCCTTTGCATTCAACATACTGCTCAAGATCCCAGTGTGGGCTGGAGTCATCCTCACGGTGTTCAGCACCCTCTTGCTTCTTGGGGTTTCAAAGTTTGGGGTACGCAAAGCCCTACCCACTGTTTGCCTTTTGCTGGATGATATTTTCAGTTTTACTGTAACTTTCATTCAATTTCATAGTAGTTTCATACTGTTTCTTTTTGAGGGGATTCATATAAGTAGTTTCATACTAATTATAAGGATCGGATATAAAATGTTGAACATGATTTGGCCTGCTATCAATGTGATTAAGACATATGTGCACCTCACTGACACATACAGGCCCGCAAACTGGAGTTGATCATAGCGGTCTTCATGTTCACCATGGCGGCCTGCTTCTTCGGGGAGCTGAGCTACCTGAGGCCATCCGCGGGTGAGGTTGTCAAGGGCATGTTCGTCCCCAGGCTCCAAGGGAAAGACGCCGCGGCCAACGCGATCGCGCTCTTCGGCGCCATCATCACGCCGTAAGCTACCTGACGATTGTTTTGTTTCACTTTCACAATTGCAGTTCTGGGCACAGCCTTGTCTGGGCTCTTCTGGATTTGATTGATGAGTTCATCGTTTTGAAACATATGCATGATTGATTGATCCGTACAGGTACAACTTGTTCCTGCACTCGGCTCTTGTGCTGTCGAGGAAGACCCCACGATCAGTGAAAAGCATCAGGGTAGGTCGTCGTCTGATACATGACAGGAACTCAGGATCCTGCTGCGGCTATATATATCGTCCTTCCTGAATCTGTTCTGAATCTGGAACTGGAATGGACAGGCCGCGTGCAGGTACTTCCTGATCGAGTGCAGCCTGGCGTTCGTGGTGGCGTTCCTCATCAACGTCGCGGTGGTGGTCGTCGCGGGATCCGTCTGCAACTCAGGCAACCTCTCCCCGGGTGATGCCAACACGTGCAGCGACCTCACCCTGCAGTCCACCCCTATATTGCTCAGGGTACGTACGCTTGCTAGTAGCTGCTACTGAATTCCATCCTTTGTCTTTCTGGATCACCACAGCGAGCAAACACGCTCTTCTAATTCGCTTCCACTTTCAGAATGTTTTGGGGAGGTCGAGCTCCGTCGTGTACGCTGTTGCGCTGCTGGCTTCCGGCCAGAGCACCACCATTAGCTGCACATTTGCTGGCCAGGTTATCATGCAGGGGTTCCTGGACATGAGGATGAAGAACTGGGTGAGGAACCTGATCACGCGATTCATCGCCATAGCTCCCAGCCTCATCGTCTCCATCGTCAGCGGCCCGTCCGGCGCCGGCAAGCTCATCATCTTCTCATCGGTGAGCAATTCAATCAGCACCTATTTGTTTTTCTCTTTTGTGGTTCTCTGTTCTAACGACAGGTACGTACGGTGTCTGAATATTGCAGATGGTGCTGTCGTTCGAGCTGCCATTTGCGCTCATCCCGCTCCTCAAGTTCTGCAACAGCAGCAAGAAAGTGGGACCCCTCAAAGAATCCATCTACGTACGTAAGCTGCCATCTTCCAGTCCATTTGTAACAAGGCTGGCATACATATCTGATGATCTATATATATATACATTGGTGCATCAGACGGTGGTGATCGCGTGGACGCTGAGCTTCGCGCTGATCGTGGTGAACACCTACTTCCTAGTGTGGACGTACGTGGACTGGCTGCTCCACCACAGCCACTTCCCCAAGTACGCCAACGCGCTCCTCTCCATCATCGTCTTCGCGCTCATGGCCGCCTACCTCGTCTTCGTCGTCTACCTCACCTTCAGGAGGGACACGGTGACCACGTACGTGCCGGTGTCGGAGCGCGCGCAGGCGAAGGCGGAGGATGGCAGCGCGGCGGCGCAGGGGCGGCGGCTGCTGACGACGACGCTGACCAGCCGGCGCCGTTCAGGAAGGACCTGGCTGATGCCACCATGTAGATCGGTAGATGTGTAGATGCAGAATTAATGCTTCGTTCGATCGGGCAGTGACGGACGACGGTGTCGATCGATCCACTGTCCATGCTGATTCTATCTGCTGCATACTCTCGCTCACTGTACTCTAGGCTGTGGCTAATATGTGATTTGTCGGTTGCCGCTGAGAGGTGTGCTCTGGTTCATTGATCTATTCAGTGACAGAATTCGTTCGTGTACGATCTTACACGACTGCTAGCTGGTGGCTGGTGCAGTGCGGCCGTGCCGTGTATACGTTCGAGTGTCACCGGTGTGCATTGTGCCGACTAAGATTATATTTAGTTGTCGTTCGTGGCTCCGACTGGTGGTCCAGGCAGCGACGATACGGAGGTCTTCCCGTTTCGGTGCAAGGTTTGTGGGTGTAGGTCGAAGGGTCTTTGTATTTCTTCAGGCCATGGTGGAAAACGCGAGGCCCCTGGTCGAGGGTGTTCGGGGGATCTTTTCTCGCCCACATTTTAAAGATTATGGCTTTGCCGCTAATGCGCGGTTTACAAAGCAGCAGTGTTGGAGCTTTTAAAGCTCGCGAGTCTGCGATGATGCATCCTCAAATCAAGCTAAAGTGGTTTGGATGAACCCTTCCTTACCCTCGTTCACCAACCGTCATTAGCAGGGCTCAAGTGTCAGCCTCTCAACCTCCAAGCACGCGTGAGTAGTCGCCAATTGCCATGCACCTCCATGGACGGCAAGCCACCTTCGGGCTCCGACCGCTAGGCCACCGGCTTATTATCGGTCGTCCTCGCCTAGCCACCCACACCGTCCCCAAGAACTGCCACCATATATGCTTGCCCTGACCAACCCTTTCCACAAAAACACTGCATCAGATTCCATGCCATCCTTGCATGCCCCACCGCATCCGCCAGAGGCCACACAAGAGCTCGAAGCTCTAAGAGGTCCATTCGAGAGCCTGCGTCAAAGGCCACACAAGAGCTCGAAGCGCTATGACATGCTCGGTTGTCGCCCTAGTAGGCTCGAGACCTGCGCGAGGAAGAGAAGCGTGGATATAGACGCTCGATGTCATGAAAGGTGGGAATGGGTGCATACGTCTGATATGGACAATTGGGCAGGTCGCCCTGAATGTAGTGGCCTAGAGGGTATTCCAATCTAGGTATGACTTCGTCCCTCATTTGTGTATTTAGAATCACTCATTTGGCAGTTCCACACCAGGTCGATATATTTAGCTTGCAACCTAGTTCTAGCTTTATAATTAAATGAGATGTGTTTCCGATAATGGTCTAATATGCCCTTGAGATGTTGTGAGCGAATGGACTCAACTTCGGTATAAGAGCGTGTCGAAACCCATTTAAACTAGTGCTAAGCTAGGGACAAGTTTATAGACCACAAATAAAAAAAAAAAATAGCAGTCACCTAATTTTAGGACGGTTGATATATTTTACTCATCTTCCTTAGTCGAAGATGTGACTTTTTAGGGAGGGTTTATAAAAAAAATCATTTTTTTTGTGAGAGTGATACAAAATAAAACAAATTATGCCATGAACAAGGGGGTGTTTAGTTGGTGAAATATTTTGGGTTTGATTACTCGTAGTACTTTTCGTTTGTATTTGATAACTATTTGTTACCATAGACTAATTAGGCTCAAAAGATTTGTCTCTCATTTTCCAAAATTAGTTTTTTTTTATCTACATCTAATGCTCTATATGTGTTCGTGCACAGCATGTCTTCATCAATTTCTCATAATCACCCGACGGCCTCAGAGCAAGTATAATGAAGTTATGAAGCCAGAAGCCGGCGTTTCCTACATTTAGCGGGCGAGATGCTCCTTGCCCTCTCTATATACGTTATCCACGATCGCCGCCTCCCCAACCTCCATAGCTAGCTAACTCGGGCATTCATTGATAGAGTATCCGTATATCATCCGTGACTATACATTTGGCGTTTTTTCAGGCTCAGAATCCATTAATCTTGCTCTCACCGCCAACATGTCACTGGAAACCACCGTAGAACCATTAATCCGCGTGAACCATTAATCTTGCTTCCCCGCATGACATGGCGTTTTACCATTAATCTCGCTCTCAGTCCGCATGACATGGCGTTTTCTTCACCAGCAACCACCGTAACCATTAATCTTGCTCTCAGTCGTGCAGCAGGACGCGCCGGCGACAGAAGTCATCCCCATGGGCGTCTCTGCAGGGATTACACCTGATATGTCGGGTATCGTACTCGTAACACTTTTTGGTCACAGGCTCCAGAACGTTCACTTCCAACATGTCACTGGGAAAATGTTACTGCCCATTTCACTGCTGCACCCACCTGTCACTAGAAAATGTTTTTTTGCATGTGACATTTTTTCCTTGTATAAAATATTTTTAACTCGTAACTTTTTATCTCGATTTTTTCACAAAATAATACTCAAAACATCTCTACGTAGACGTAGGACAAATTAAATTCCAATCGATTATGCAAAGAGTTGTATAACATACCGTCTCCCCGCGTCAGCAATTTTGCAGCCAAAGCATGACTAGCTGAAATCACAATAGTTCTCCTTTACAAGGTGCCAACATAATAACAGAATAAAACTGAAATGGGTCTTTACTCCAAACTGAGCATCAATCTCTTAACCGATATTAAAGAGATCAAAATAAAGGTTGAATACCAGGTATCATCATCGTCTGAATGCCTCATATCATAATCTGGTTCATCTACTATAACACAAGGACATCTCATTGTTGCTGTGGCCACCAGTGCAGCAGAAAGGCAAGATGCAATCCAACTCAACAGCTGACTGTCCTTGTACTTCGGTGCAGTTTTTTATTACAAAAAGGGAAGGAGCAGCATTCATAGGTGTAGCTTACAGCACCGATCAACTTGAAACCAAAACCAAAAGAAAAATACAGGTCGGTTGGGCGATTGAACTGCCACAAAGATTATCATCGATCAGGCCTCTACAGAAAGTTTCTGATGTCCAATTTCCTGACATCAGGCATCTCCTCATCTTGAAACTCCTCCCTGGCAACAAAGCACAAAAGGTATTGTAATACAAACAACAAATTTAAGAATGTCAGAACTAATTTAGGGTAAAAGACTCTAAAGGCTTATAAATACTAGATGCACTCAATAAAGAAGTGCACTCAAATTAAGATGCACACCTCTTGAGTTGAGTCTCCATTGCTTCAACACATTCCTTCTTAAGTTCGGTCAGCTCACTTTTGGCAATTTCCAATTCAAGCTCTTGCTCGATCTTGGGAAGATCCTCCTTCCGAATGCCAAGCCTATATCAAGTTTAACAGTGCAGAAAAAAAACTTGAGAATGCAAGGACAAGCTAAATGAAAACAAAAAAGGTTTTCTGTAAGGTCTTGTTATACACAGGGTTGGTCTAGGCTTAATCCTAAGGACTAGTTTAACTATTTTTTGACTGCACCAAGGATTTCATTCACCTCAATACATCCGACCATCCAAAGAAACCCTACATCAGCAAATCTAAACAATTAATCTAGATTGCCTAGCTGCATACAAGTAACAGTAGACCATAGACATCAGCAAATCTAAACAATTATTTGCAAGAGATCAAAAGCATGTGATGTATCTGTCAAAAAAGAATAGTTGTCTATAATAGTTGTCAGAGGAGAGCCATTCATCAGTTAAAAGAAGGTTTTGTCATCAAGGATTCAACCAGGGCTGGCCAGATCCTCCAATAACCATTAACAATCAAAATATGCATCCCTCAGGAGGGCTAGCAATATAACAAATTTGATACTGAAAATATATTATTGAGATGAAGGATTATATTTGCATACTTTTTGTTAATCTTGTCAAACTCTGCCAAGAGGGTGGCCATGTTCTTCTTGTCGCTCCTCAAAAAGTGGTTTCTTAATGTCCTTCTCAATCTTCTCAAGAGCTTCCATCATCAAAGGCTCAATTCCAAGATGATCTATAAGACCACTCCTGTATCATAAAAACACAATAAGAAACAGCTAACACACAATTTGTGACAGAATTTTGTAAGATGAACCAAAGTTGCAACCAAATAAATATAAACTGCTGTTACACGCACAGATGGTGATAGGAGAAAAATAGCACTTTTATCTAGGCAAAACTATATGGATGGTGAAAAAAAGATACCAAAAATGCAATATATCTAGGCTATTTGAATTATGCCATTCACATGGTTAACACACAAAAAAAAAGGTGGCATTCAGCACTTTTGGAAAAAAAAAACATGCAATAATGGCAATGGACGATTTTTATCCTGATCTGTTGAAGAGTATTCAAGTAAGTCCGTGCATCAGGGATGCCCTTTGTGAAGGTCTCAATGGTGTATTTAATCCTTTGAGAATCAGAAAGAAGATCCGCCCTACATTTAGACAATAGTAGTATAATCAGATGAGCAGACCATGACAATGGGCATGAGTGAATATATATACACAAAATAGAAAGTAAACAAGGAAAGTGAATGCTTATTCAGGACACTAGATTTATGCTAAAATTCAATTCACAAATGTGATTTCAAACTTATCAGACAGAGAACAGAACAGTGGTGGTATATGCATTAGCAAAAACCCACCATGCATTAAGCAATCCTGAAATCAAAACATTTTTCTCACAAATAACATAGTCATACTCTTACTATACAGTGTTTATTTTGAATCATGTTTTATGGATTCTAGCACTACCAATTGTCACAACGCCCAGAAAATTATAACTGAAAAACATAAAGCAAAGACAAAATTGATGGATATAATAAGCTAATGACCATGGAATACTAGTGACACAGTTTGTCTTACTTTTCCCCTTACAGTCTTCATGACTTGGGCATAACGAGAAACTGCCGCTGGGTCATCTGGATCAATAGTGATCTTTTCCTTTTTTAAGGACACCAAGAGCTGTCTCAAACTTCTTCTTTACCTCAAAGAATATGCCCTTCAGGAGATCTTGAGAGCATCAAAGAGTGAAGTTAGAAATAAAAATTAAACTCCAAAAGTTCTATAACACAAAAAAACAGTATTCTGATCATTGTTTTGTACATATATATAATATAAAACTAACAAAGAAAAATTGCATATGGATGAGCTTATAATAATCTGTACTATGGATTATAATAATCTAGATTTTTTTAAATGGACATCATCTTAATGTCAAAGGACATACTGAGTAGTACATCATTAAACGCACAGCTTAGCCATGTCAGAAATGTTCAATAAAAACGAACTAAATACCACGTATGTAGTTGATGTGTTCCTGTGCCCAGACTTCAGAGACATAACAAAAATTCTGAGCTATGCAAATACAGTTGTGATACTGAAAAGTTTCATGATAAACTATTATACCACCTGGTCCCATAAAACAACAGGAGGTTTAATATGGAAGATTTGTGTATTTTTTTAACTTTTCCCAGGACTGAAAATTTCACGTGCAATAAGCATTTACTGTTCAAGCACATATACATAACCATAATAGATCCATGACCAAAGCAGTTTTTCAACTAATAGGGTACACAAAATAAAGTATGAGAAACTTACCATCCCCATTGACAGGAGGACGGTCAGATGGAGCTGCAAAGGAGCGGACTTGAGTGGCACCTCCATTCCCAAAAGCCACTTGAACCGAATATAGCTGCAACAGAATCAACTTATGAACTCAGTAACGCAATCACAGGCGCCAGTATAGAAGGTGAAACACCAATAACCGAACATATGCTGACACTAAATGACCCCACTAAAAATTAACGATGGGCATATTCGCGCAAAATAAACTCCTTTTCTCGTATACTGAATTCAAAATGCACAACAATAATCACCTGCAACAACACCTAGGATCAATGATACTAATCATGGCATCCGATATGCATTCGGGTTGAAAGGATCTGGAGCTGTTGTAAACAAGAGACTACATCGTCTCCACGGCCTGCCGCCTCCAATTCCCAAACTAGCGAACAAACTAAAAAGACTCACATTTCCTAATCGAGAAATTCCTTCCACACTCCGACCGCTGAGTCAATACGATGACAAAACTATGACGCCAGAGAAAAATGCATCCGTCTCGAACATCCACCACCATTTGCGGCCGATGTTTCCTAGAAAAACTCCATAGAGAACCACAGATCCCACGCAGACCACGCGCGCGCGCGCGCCGAGGACAGACGGCACCGGATCAGATCTAGCAAGAGAATAGGGTTCCCCAGGGCGCGACGCAGAGGGGGCCGAGGAAACGAACCTGACGGGACCGCGAGACGAGGCGAGCGGCCAGCGCCATGGCTGATGCGGCGGTTGGGGCGGCGCTAGGTCTGGGGCCTCCTCCGCTTCTCTTCGATCTCCGCGAGGGAAAGCGAGCGAGCGAGCGAGAGATGGGGATGGGAGGAGAGGAGAAATGGGGGCGGCGCAGGAGCTCCGCTTTGTGCCTGCTCCTCCGCTGCTCTCCGCCGTCCGTTCCGCCAGGAGCCCCCGGACCCTTGCACGGATCTCAAAGCACGCATCGATCCCGCAAAGCCCCCCGCCCCGAGTGCGCTGGACCTCTCTGGGCCCCACCATCCCTGCTCTGAGTGCGCGGTGGGCCCGGCCCGGCCCGGCCCAGCCCGCCTCGGTTCTTCCTCCCGTCCCGTCTTCGCTTGGCTGCTGCAGAGGTCAGGTCGCCGTCTCCCCACCGGCCACCGTCTCTCGTCGCCCCGCGGCTTTGACCTCGGCTCGCAATGAACTCTCTGCTGCGGCCGCCGCCACTGCCGGGGCTGACGCCGATCCTGAGGGCGAGGCGCATGGTCTCGCCGCGGCCAGCGCCGGTGCGGGTCGGCGCGGCGTCGCTGGTCGGCGGCGGGCGCAGATGCCGGCGGGGGCTGGCAGTGGCGGCGTCGGCGGCTCCGTCGTGGATGGAGGAGGCCGGGGTAGACGTGCTGGAGGAGGGCGGGCGTTGGAACCCGTCGGTGTCGGACTCGTACCGCCCGGCGGGGCTGCCCCGGCCCAACGCCACGGTGCTGGAGGCGCAGGCGCGGGTGTGCACGGGGCCCTCACAGACGCGTCCGCTAGGGGAGGAGCAGGCCATGAGCGTCCTGGACACCATCCTCCGCTCCGGTGAGTACAGCCATCTCGCCACCTTGGATAACTCTGGATAGATGGCAGCGCGGGCTGCTTCGAAACGAGCTGATTTTGCTAATGAAGTGCCGCTCTGCTTGGTTTTGGCGCTAGTCCAGTGACAGTGAGTGACTGATGTCTATGATTATAATTTGGAAGCTCGATGCAAGCTTGTTCGTCTTAGAAACTCTCCATCATCATCATAAACAGCAATTTTGTTACTGTTTGGTTGACATGCATGCGGACAAATAGTGGCGCTGTCGGTTTCTTTGTTCTTTTCCTCTTGCCTTCCACTTCCATGAGAAGAAGCTTACACTGCATTTTCTTTTGCAACTGTGCAGCAATGGGAGAACTCAAAGAGGAGCCAGTCTCTAGTGCACAGTTAGGTGCGTTCTTTGCAGGCATGACAATAAGAGCCAACTCATTTCCAGAGGCCACGCAGTGGAGCGAGGGAGAGCGACGCGCCATGAGCATATTTTGGCCACGCCTTGTGCAAGTTCTTCCTCCTGAGGTGAAGTTTATAGCAGACCCTGAAGGGACAATCATGGGTGCAAATGGTTTAACTGGGCCTCGGTATGTTGGTCAAGGAACTGGAGAGATGAGACTCGTTGGTGCTCTGAGGGAAGTGCTTGCTGGTGGCCATTTAGGTTATGAGGAGGTTCAGTGTGTACTAAAGGATATTCTTCCAATTGGATCAAGTTCAGAATTGACGGAGGTCAGTGAAGCACTGCTAGCGGCATTTTTGATTGGACAGCGGATGAATAGAGAAACTGATCGTGAGCTGAAAGCGTATTGCCTAGCCTTTGATGATGAACTAGGTAACTCCAGAAAAACTAGGTAATACCAAGTGTGTTCTTAGACTGAATAGACAAATAAATGGTGTCATTTGTTATTACTTTTTATCAGGTCCTCCTCCAGTTGCTGACGTCAAGTCCTTGACACACTATGGTGAACCATATGATGGTAATACACGCTTTTTTAGGAGTACTCTATTTGTTGCAGCGGTTCGAGCCTGCTATGGTGAATCATGCCTCCTCCATGGTGTTGAATGGATGCCACCCAAGGTCAGCTATCTACTAAACATATCCAACAACAATAGTCGTCTGTCAGTTGTTGTTTGAGAACCATTTGTGTTGTTAATGACCAAGGTTTTCAGGGTGGAATAACAGAAGGACAAATGCTCAAATTCATGGGCGCAAACATACACTTATCTCCAACACAAGCCAAGATACTGTTGGAGGTGTGGTAGCAGCTCTGCCTATTCTTGCAACCCAATATATTTGTTTCTTTTCACTTCTAACTGATCCGATTATCCAACTCTTTGGTTGCTTTCAGGATGAGAGTACTGGTTTTGCATATTTGAATCTTCAAGAAGCTTGTCCACCATTGTAAGTTCGTCATTTCTTTTGCGACTTTATACTCTGGTTACCAAAGTCATTCTTCATATTCCTGCAGGGATAGGATCATGAACTTCTATAAAACTCTTTAAACCTGAGGAGCCCCTGCACTGTTAATGTACAGTGCCACCACTCTAAAAAGTATTTATTATTAAAACTGCAAGAAACACGTGCATTTTTAACTTAAGTTGCTATTGTTTATTGGATGCATGCTATATGATTAAGAATTTACTCAGTAAAGAAGTCATATATTTTATGAGACAGTTTTTAACCTGTTATTCTTGCAGATATTCGATTATTGGGCTCAGGGAGCATATTAAGAAACGGCCACCATTGGCTACCTCTGAGAAAGTTCAACAATTTGTGAGGGTGAGTTACTCTTTCTCAGCCAATTGTAAATTTGTGACGCTTTTATTGCAAGAATAGGTAAAATTGGGAGCATTTCAGTGATTGAATTTCTTTAATGTTTGGGGTAGTATATTTATGTTGTGTACCATCAGTTGTGCCTATGGATACCTTAAAGGATTGCAAGATTTTCCTTAAAAGATTTTTCAAGACCTCCTGATCTTTGATCAACTAATAAGGTAATATTTAGTAAATCTACTTTTAGGCTTTCTTTATAAATTGTTCGGTGGTTTACTAGGCCTTTAAAAATATTTTTTCACTAGGATATTTTAGGCAAAAAGTTTCTCATGAGACTTAAGTTTTAAGGACTGTCAAGATAACTGGAATTATTTCTTATGATGATACAGTTTGGTGTCATTGAAGATCTTTATTGTCTACGACTTTATACAAGTGCTTGTTCATTGTTTATAAATTGAATGAGTAATATTATATTATTATATTGGTGGTTGAGCTTTTTACGTGTGTACTCTGTTGCAATTTTTTTAGGAATCTACTCTGTTGCAAAAATTACAACATGCTGCTTGGTCATGTGTTTGATTCATGATTCACTCAAATCTATCAGTTCTTTTAAAAAGGCTTATTGGTATTGTTGGTGCTGCCACCTGCCAGGCACGGGGAGAGAATCAATGGTTGCAGGATTTTATCACGAAGGCTATGAAGATCCATTGCTTATGCTGATGAGAAGGAGAACTGTTCATGCTGGACTAGTTGTGAAGGTAAGTTCAACGGTATTTGTTTTGTACTTTTGTTGCTTTTTGAGAACTCATTAATGAGTCCTTGAATAAAATGAAATCGTTTTGAAGTTTGAATTCTGCTAGATAGGAAGTTCTAATTTTTTTATTCAGATAATACCATTTCACTTCCCTTTGTATTTTTGTCGTAATGCAAACTTGATCAATAAATACTATTGTGTTCTCAGATTGATAGACTGTTACCCTGCTAAGGGCATAAGACAATTATATGTTGCACGTGCAGGGTGAGGAAGGTGCACTTTCATTGACAACCAAGGAAGGATCACCTCATGCATCAAAAGGATTTCCTGTTAACCACTGTTCAGGGTTTCGGACACCAAACAACATAAATTTCTCTGAGACTGATGGTACAAAACTGAATATATGTCACTCCTTTTACTAATTTTATGTAGCCCTAATATTAGTAGTAATCAGCTGAAGATACGTTGGAGTCCATTGGGGGCCATATGAAGGCCCATTTGATGAAGAGCCAGCACTGAACCCCCCCTAGTGCTGTAATGTTAATGTTCACTCTTGGACAGGGTGGATTCATTAGATCAAATCAGATTGAACGTTATCTCTTTCCTTAATTCTAGAGAATCCCTACCCTTGTGGTGCTGCTGCCATTCGCCTGCGTTGTTGTGCTGATTGGGTTCTGGGTCATCTAAAGTATGTCCATGATAATAGGGCATTATGGCAAGGGATGGGGCTACTGCTAAGTAAGGAATATGTCAATGTCAATTGTTTTCTACTTCAGATTTGTCATGTACCTTGGCAGCTGATTCATATAAACAGGATGTGTCATGTTCTTAAGTTAGGAATATGTCAGTTGTTATGAAATGATTTCAGGGTTATGGGCTTATCTCTTTTATCTTTCAGGTATTTCTAGAGAAAGCTTCAGGGTGATTGTGAATGCCCAGGAACTTGGTTTTGAATCCACCGAAACTCCAAGAACTGATAGATCAGTAAGCCTTTTCTCCCCTGGCACCTGGCAGTATACAATAATGCTTGATAGTGATCATGTATGACCCATTATACATACACTTACTTTATTTCCTAATCTGAAGATTCTAAAGAACCTGGAGCTCGGTCTGGCAGCACTAGGCGGCAAGAAAGGAGCGACCTATGACCGAATAGTTCTTAATGCAGCCATGGCCGACCACTTACTAGGCTGCAGTGGAGCCGAGGATATCAACACTGCACTTGACCGGGCAAGGGAAGCCATTGATAGCGGTGAAGCTCTGAGAAGGCTCATGAGTTACATAAAGATCTCGCACAGTGTGTCTTAGCGTTGATCCGTGACCAAGTATTGGTTGTACAATTTTGGCTTGAATCACGACCGGATCTTCTTCCCCGAGTCTGATTGCCTTCACCACTCAATGTTACAAGCTAGCATGAAACATTCCTTGGCCATCAAGGGCCTGTCAGGAAAAAAACAGTTGAAATGAAACAGTGCCCTTTTGAAAATGGTAGTGACAAGGAATGTTTTGTTATAAGATTTTTTGTTTTGCCATGAGAAAAGTTGATGTTGTGTAACAGGTGCAGATTCTCCTCTTTTGAGATGTATATGAATCAGATTTATAGTGGCATTGTGAATACTTTGCTTAACCTCATCGAGGCTGAAACCATATCAGATTTTGTTTATGGATCCATATGCCCTTCTGTGTTTCGTCACTATAAATAAATCCTGTGTTTCGTTGTGAGTGGTGTATCATCATCCTGTATTTCGTTGTGATATCACATTGATTCGGTGATTGATTCGGTGATTCCGATATCACGTTTCAGAGGTCGTGACGCTGTCAGTCAGCCAACTGGAAATAAAAATTGGTTCGCTGTTACTACGCGTCCATTCAACAGTTTTTTTTTTTTTAACAACAATCCATTCAACACTTTTCCTCTTCTCATAGGAAGGTGCGAGTGCAAAGGTTCAGAGAGCCGTTACGACAAGAGCACCCGCAGTTGATGAATTTGACTCGGTCTTCCTTGGCTGCCTCTGCAATGTGCAGTGCCTCGCCTCCATCATCCACCATTCGCCGCCGCCGCCTAGCTCGAGAGACGAGAGGTGAGGGCGCGGGACGGGCGCCGTCGTAATCGCCGCGTCGCGTGTACCGCGGCACGCTCGCCACCTGCTCGACGCTCGTCCTCCCTCGGCACCTCGCCCATCTCGGTTCGCCACCTGCTCATCTCGACCTGGGGATGCAACATTGCACGGAGCACGGGAAGGTCGCAGAGTGCGCGGCGAGTGGTTCCGGCCGCAACGCGGTGCTGATTCCACATCAGGTGCGGCTGCGGCTGCGCGGCAGAGAGCAGCAGCCCCGCGTCGGATCTTCATATCACGTCAGGTTATCTCGCCCGTCTCACTTCTCGCCCTAAATTTTGTCCACCGACATTTGCTGCTCCGCCCAACATTATGGGTCGATGCTGCTTGTTCTGTTCCAGACGAGTCTGACCCATGCTTTCGTACTGTTTCTCCACATTTCGGCCGGTTTAGAGTTACTACTGCTAAATGTAAGTCTGAATAGTCCGGATTATACTTGTTACTACTGTGAGATGTAAAACTTAATGGTCATTACTTGCTTGCTTGCTTAGTTCTAGCTTCCACTTTCCATCATCGTGATATGATTGGAATTGCATTATCACATTTTACTTTCAAAGAGGGACTGACCAGAGACCAGGAGCATGATACAGAGTGACAGAACATGGGTTTTCACCATTGTTGAGTAAAGTGAAGAATATGCTGCATCATGACCACAAATTGCTTGTGCATATCAACAAAGATTACAAGCATTTGACCAAGTCCATGTCCTCGATCCTACCTCAATGTTTCATGGAAACTTGAATTTACACACTAGACATATATTTACAGACATCTTCAAACATCTGCAACATCACAGAATTTCAAAGTGATGGTTGCCAAGAGGACCTTCTCCTAGCCCATCGAACATTCTACCACCAAAATAAATGGCTCACAAGACTACAAACAATACAATAATGTACAAGTTCTAAGGCGAGTGAAGTTTTTATGCTTTTGGAGATTCTGGTTTTGTGCGCCCAGGTTTGCCTACAATGGCTTTCTTCACTTTTGCAAGTTGGTGCTTTACCTTTGATCCCACACCAGACAATAGGCCCTGTTTTTTTAAGTGCCTTCTGAGCTGCTCCTGGTGCTTCAGTTTTCATTGCCGCTTCATCAGTGAAATTTTCAGGTCCCTCTATGTCCTTTATCTTCTCGTCATAAATCTTCTCTTCTGCATCAGCCTTTGGACTCTGTTCTGCCTCAGCATTTGGACTCTGCATCAGCCAGAGCTTACTTACGTCCACATAGTGTTCTTCAGTCTCAGAAGCTTCTCTGGGTGAAACTACATTGAAATCACGTTCCTGGACCTTTGGATCAAACAGTTCCTGGTCTTCATTGGATTTTATGCTCACTGTTTGCTGAGGGCTTTCGACTGCCTCAGGCACATCCTGTTCTTGGGTCAGAATCTCTTTCTTGGCCAAAAGTTGCTGGTCTCCTTCATCAGTCTCTTCAGGAGACTTTTGTTCAGTACTAATTTCCTGGTGTTCCTGAAAATTAGATTCCCCTACTTTTTCTGGCTCCATTGCAGATTCGTTGTCAGCAGCTTCATCTTGCTTATCTTGGTTGATCTGCAAGTTTGGACCATCAGCCTGAATTTCGACTGCTGTTGGAAAGTTTTCTTCAGATATTTCCCTTTCTCGGGCCAAAACTGTCTGACTGTCGCAAACTGGTTCGATAATTTGAGTTGCTAGCTCATTAGATGTTACTTCAGAGCTTGTGATTTCCTGCAGATTTACATGTGAACTTTCTACATTCTCTTCAGAAACTTCATCTGTGGCTGTGTTTGCAGGCTGCTCCTCTTCTTTCTTATCTACTTCTTCATTCTCCAGTTGAATATCAGTAGAGCATGTGGGCTCAACATTGGCAGATTCAGTGGGTTTGTCTTCTTTTGCAGACACAGGGTTCTGAACACTTGCAATATTGCTAGACAAGTCATTTGCATCAGTCATTCCTGATTCTGTCAACAAAGGTGCTTGCTCAGACACTGCATCAACACTTTTGTCTTCAGGCAAAGATTCAAGCACGAGTCCTGTTTGTCCTTCTCCTAGAGTATCATCTTCGGGAGCCTTTGTGTTTGTTGAGTCATTCGGGCTGCTCCTCAAGTTTCCATTTTCATATTCTGTTGATACCTCCATGTTTTCCTGACATACAGTTCCAATTGCTCTGTCATCCAGCTCAACACTCGAAATATCAATATCTCTAGTTTCCATTTTTGTAGAAACACCAGCTGCTTCTCCTGTCAGCAATTCACCAGAAATTTCATCCTGGGGATTGTCATGGTATGCTGGTATTTCCAAGTCATGAGTGTTCTTTTTGACATCCTCATCAGTTTCAATTGATCTTTCTGTGTCCAGCTTAATATCATCACTTTGTTCTTTGACAATTTCCTGTGTTTCTTCAGAGCACTTAACTTCATGTTCCTCTTGTTCAACAAAGGTGTGATCATCATCCACCTTATTTTCTGTAGGAAGTGACCCTAGACTTTCTTCTTGTTTAGAAATGAACGTGTCACTGCCATCTTCTGTCACTTCGCCTTGCTTCCTTGCAGCCTCAGATTCTGGATCTTCATTTGCATCACTGCTTTCTTTTCCCAATATTAGATTCATCAAAAAATGGGAGACAGGTAATTCTTGTTCAACTTCTTCCGTAGCCTCTCCAATTTCTGTATCTTGCATGTCATCTTCATTCTTTTCCTTAAGAGGTTGATTCTCATCTTGTATGTCCTTTTCACCCTGTTCATTGGGAATTTGATTCTCTCCTGGTTCAGTTTGAAGGAGCTCCTCTGACGAAGGCAACTCTCTTTCTGTTTGCTCTAAGCTAAGCACCTTTTCAGGGGTGTTGCCATCCTGTGCCGGATGTCCAGGAAGATCAAGATTGAGGTTTTCCATATTGTCATTCACACTTTCTTCCTTTGGTGTTGTAATTACCAATGAAACATCAAGGTCCCTTCCAGTGTCAGTAAAGGTCTTGAGACTTCTGCTAGACGGTGCTCCATCAGCTCCGCTGACCTACATGGAAAAATGGAAATTACTTTAGTAATACTATATAACTCCAAAATAGTTAATAACTGCTGACTTACTGACCTTGTCAGTAATATCTTCATTGATCGTTACTGCTTCAGCGGCTGCTGTACTGCTTGCCTCTGTTTCCTCATGTGAAGCAGCTTCTTCGATCTTTTCAAGTGAATTTTCTTCTGTTTCAAGTTGCAGAACATCATCTGCATTAATTTCTTCTTGACATTGTTCTGTTTGGTTTATGTCTGCGACAGATTCATCATTGTTTTCTTGCATAGCTTCAGTATCTACATCATTTTTTTCTCGGACATTGAAAGTTTTTTTCATCTTCAACCTGATTGCAGGAAGAAATGGAATAGCATTTCCAATAACAGACTTGATAAGTAAAACTGGTAACATGAATTTCGAGGCATATAAGAGTGATACTTATTGAAGGGTATTAGGAATGACCTTATGATGACTGCTTGAGTCCTCAACATTGCTCTGTATGGATGATTCTACAGAAGGTTCAGAAGTGGAGTCGAGTCCCTTGTTTTCTCCTATCTCTTCAGTTTCTCTAGGCTTTATACTTGCATTTTCATGGATTATTTCTTCGCATTGAGATGCTGTATCATCAATTTTAGCATCCACATTGTACAGTTGAGGTGACTCTTCCTTCTCAGAATTCATCTGTAACTCATCATGACAAATAGCATTGTCTTCATGTATGTCTTTACTTTCTTCTATTTCATCTGCGGTCTCTTTCTCTGATGTGTGAATGACGTGAACAGGATCCTGCACAATAAATATAACAGATATTGCTCATTGCTTGTTCAAAAAGAAAACTATAGCTCATTGCTCAGATTACTATGGTGTCATTTTAACAGAGAGTTACTGCTAGCTATGAATGTTTCTGGAACTACTGATGCATAGTGAGCTAATTTAAGAGTCAGACCATTAGAAATTGCTGAAATTTACTGAGTGTTGATGCCCCCCTGCCATCGCATATGGTGCGGGAGCCAAGGAGAAAACATGTTTTGTATGGAATGCAAATCTAAACATCACTCTCTTCATTTCCTGTTGTTTTGTTTTTACCTGTATATAACTATTGTTATTCCTATTGCTTTACAGTTTTTCTTATGGAAATCTCTTAATATTTCTTCAAGAGGAAAATAAATGAAAAGTGACTCCAAAAAAAATTACACCTTTTGGACTTTGAACATTTGTCATAAACATCCAATTTATTCATTACTTTTGAAACATCATGCACAAACTTCAGTCATAGATGAAAATTCAGTCAATTAGACCTTACATTCTCTAGTATTTTGTCTTCCGAAGGAGCTGGGTCAGATGCTTCTTGAATAGATGATACCAAACCAGGTTCAATCTGCACAATGCGTAAAAAACATAACAGTGTTTAAGTGTAACCAATGAGAGGCTTTCACCAAATAATCACTACTTTGGTATATGTCATTTTCAATATAATACTCTTTTCTTAGTTTTACTTCTACTTAGTGAGCTCACATAATAATTCAATGCACTAGGAGTAGTTTTTCGCATCTAGTGTTTTCTCAAGAAAAATGGTGATGTGGTAGACCAATAATAAGGAAGGTTTTCAGTTTTTCCCCTCTACATTTCTAATCTGGAAATTTATCACTTTGAACTTTGGTAATCCAACACTGATACAATTAGCAAAAGAATATATATCTAATTTTCACACGTCACTGGTGAAAACTCTGAACTGACCTCTTCTTTTCCTAATTTCATCAGTTGTTTCGCCATGTTCATTAGTAGAAGCTTTTGCTACTACATCATCATTTTCTGCATTCTCCTGCTCATCTTTGTTATCATTTTTGGCATCATCATCTTCTTCAGTTCCTTCACTTGTTTCCTCAGTGTTTTCAACTTTCATATCGATAACGCTTTGGGTAGATTCCTTGGATAGGGCTTCATTCTTGACAATTTCACTAATGGATGCCTCTGTTTGTTCAGCCTGCAGGGTTTCATTGGTAAAAACTTATTTTTCGTTCTTTTTTTATTAAAGAAGTCCAGAAAAAGTAATACATGCAATGAGTCCTTATATTTACCTTGAATGCATCATTATCTTTTTTGTCGTGTTTATTGCTACATTTTCGAAATTCTGGTACTCCACTAGTGGTTCTGTGGTTAAATCATCCCTCTTTTCTTCGTGTTTCTGTTCATCTACCTGAAGTTCATCATTCTGACTTTCAATCTCCTCATCTTCTTTCTGCTTTTGAACTGAGTCAATCTTTTGCAGAGCCTCATCTTGTTCCAAATCACATGGATCGTCCTGTATAAGAAACACTAGTGAGGTGTCTTGCAAGCTATGTCCAATCTCAAAGTCATTTTTTTTCTCAAATACACAGGAGAACTGTGTATCATTGTTAAGAAGAAAAAGGGGAGAATACAAATTACAAATACCACCCACCACACCCTCACTCAAACTAGAGTCATATTCAGACAGCACTACTGATGTTTTTCTTTCTTTCTTTCTTTGCAGTATGCAACTTAGATTTAGCTTAATAATTCTGCATCTTGGCTAGCAATAGTTATACCTTTACTGTTCATTTTATACTTACAATATATGTTTCAGCTTCCAACTTTGCACAGAGCCTGCTTTTTAACTGTTTATGTTGATCTAACTAAACAGTCTGGCATGCCAAAAATGAAAAATAGTCTGACAGAAATAATTTAAAAGCTTATCTTTGTTTGGTGGACTCCTTCATGTAATATAATAATGATTCTAGTCAATCTATGATCATATAGTGTTTTTACTTATATAAGATGATGGACTTCACAGCTTGTTATCTGCCTCTTACTGGATAAAAGGCTGTGGTAATGCTAGCTGTTCCCAGTTATTTTAAATTCTAGTTGAGCAGTATGCCAGTAGCTACATCTTGTATTGGTCTAGCATTTATGCTAAGGGAGGTTAATGTACAAAATATAGATACCTTTAGTTCTTCTGGCTTCTGTGTTTCATCTTCTGGTGCTGCTCCATTATCTGTTGGAGTTGGTTCCTCTGAAACAGCAATATTGGATTGTTCTCCATCATTAATGGCTTCTGTGTTCTGCTTTTCCTCCGTTGCTTCCAAGTCATCCATTTGCTGAATACCATAAGTCGGTTCTATTGTTGCTATATTATTGTCTGAAGCTAGTTTCTCTATTGCATCAAAGTGGCTTGTATGAAAGTCTTCTTCAGCTTCAGTGGCATCGACACCCTTGCTTTCTTCCACTGGTTGCTCTTGTTTAATGTCAACTTGTGGGTCAATTTCGCTTGCAACAGAATCTTCTGTAGTTGTTGCTTCAAAGGGCAACCGTGCTGCTTTTTTTTGGTCTGAGGTTTCTTCTACCTTTACAAGCTTGCTGTTTTCATTGTCTTTTGGATAATTTAACTGTTCTGCTGGCTGGGCATATGAATCTAGATCACTTTCCAATTCATTCCTTTCTTCAGCTGCATTATCAGGAGTGGCAATGTTACTTCGTGTGGAGGCTTCATCAGCTTCAATTGCTTTATTGTCTTCCACTTCTGGTAGTTTGTCCTCATGAACCTGCTGATCATCAGCATTTGGCTCACCATCTACTGCTGGCTTCTCAAGGGTAGAAACTATGTGTTCTTGCTGATCTTCTGGTTCCACGGCTTCAATGTCTTTTTGTTTCTTCTGTTAAATCCAGTTCTTGCACTTCTTGGACATCAGGAGTTGGTTCAGTTCTTGGTACTTGATCTGCCTCTCCAGGAGTAGGAAAGCTACTGATATCTGAGAATTCATCAGTTTTGTCATCTTCACTGTCCTTGATTTCTTGAGATGTCAGATTCTGCACTTCTTGTGTGTTAAAAAGATGGCTCTGTTACTGCTGTATTTTCTTCTGTTGGAGTATGATCACCAGAAGTAGAACCATGGGTCTCTCCTGAATGTTCTGTTGTGTCAGTGCTGTCTTCAACTGATTCTAGTTCACGAACAGGTTCAGTACCAGTATGTGGGGCATTTGGTGTTGAAGTATCGTCTTCAGTGTGCTCCTTTATATCTGCAACATTACTCTCATGAGGGACTGCTTCAGCCTCCATGGTTTCAGGATCTTTTCTGATGTATAGTCACTTGATGTTATGACATCCTCTGTTTCAATTGTTCCTGTGTCCTTGGTCTCTTCCAGATCTGCCTCGTGGAAAGATGATGTATCAGCGGTTGCATCTGTTTCTGGAGCTGCTGCCTCGGCAAGAGCAGTATTGCTTTTCACATTTTCTGTGTCCTCATTTTCTTCTGCTAACTGTGAACTGTCTGCTTGAGTATCAGAATTTGGTTCTGTTGATGTGAACTCCTCAAAAGAGAGAGTGTTAAATGAGGCAATTTCTTGAGAATTATCAGCTTCAATTTCCTTGATGTCAGCAGATTCTTGGTCCTGAAGTTGTTGGTGATCAACTTCTGGTTCAGTGGCTACATTATCTTCTGCTGCTATTTCTTCTGGGACAGACTCCTCAGCGGTAGAGATTTTTTTTTCCTGGGAGGTACTTGGAGATTCGTTGGCTTCAGTGTCATTATCTTCGATTGATTCTGGTTTCAGACCACTTGATATTTCTTCTGCTGCTTGCTCCTCTGACTGAGCAATGTTGCTCACCTCTGTTGATTCATGCAATTCGGTTGTGGCTGGATTTTCTTCTTGAGTTGGCATCTTAAAGACAGTAGCATTCATTTCAAGGGATGTTTCATTCACTTCGTCAATTTGAGTGTTCTTTATCTCCTCTGATCCCAGGTCCTGCACAGCCTGTATATCAGCAGGTGGCTCGCCTTCAGGGACATTGCTTTCTTCAGCTGAACCCCCAGCAGAAGCTGTGTTGCTTTGGTCAGAGATCCCTCCAGTTACGATATCTTTGTGACCATCAATGACTTCTGAAGATTCTGTGATGTTGTCACAACTTGTTTCACTTTCTTTTATATGATCTTCTTGAGAAGGCTCCTCTGAAACACAGGTGTCGCTTTCTCGGGAACTGCTGCAACTTCAGTGGGTTCAATTTCCTTTATTTCTGTTTCTGACTGCATCTCACTTTCCTGTATATTATTTTCTTGAGCTGAATAATCGAATTGTGCAGCATTCCCTTGGTCAGAAGCTTCCTCTGATTCAACAGGTTCTGTGCTCCTCGTTTCTTCTGGTTCTAGCTCCTGTTTATGCGTTTCAGTGATATCCTCAGTCTGTAGCACATTCTGTTCAATTGCCTCATCAACAATCACCACATCAGAGACTTCTGCAGTACTCTCAGCTATGTTTTGCTTAGTTTCTTCTGTTGATTCTGCATTATCTACTTCTTGACTACCACAACTTGGCTCATCTGCTGCTACATTATCTTCCACTGTGTCCTCTGAAGTAGATATATAGTTTTTCATGGTAAGTTTCAGTGTCCTTAACTTCAACCAAATCTTGTTCAAGAGTTTGATGGATTTCACCGTTATCTGGTTCATCTGCTGTTGAATCATTTTCTACTGCAAGTTCCTTGGAAGGAGTAATATGGTCGAGTTTGGTGATTTCTTCAGCTTCAGTTGCTTCAATGTCCTTTATTTCTTCTGTTTCAGTCACTTGTGGCTCACTTGCTGTAGCATCTTCCACATGATGTGCATGCTGGATTTCAGAACATGGCTCTGTGGTTGCTACATGGTTTTTCTGAGTTGTCTCCTCAAAAGCAGCACTGCTTTGTTGCATCTCTGCTTCAGTATCGACTGCTTCAGCATCTCCTACTGATTCCTGGCTTTGTTCTTGAATACTTCCATCTGGCTCCCTCATTTGTGCATCATGTTCTGGCATTGTGTCCTCAGGGATCACCATGTTGCTCTTGTGCTCAGTTTCTTCAGTCTTTACATTTACCAGCACTTCTTGAGCATCGACCCCTGGCTCATCAGTGTGTTCAGATTTAGGCGCCTCTTCTTGCAGTGCATCTGCATCTATCGCATCAGCTTGCTTACCAAGTTGCTCTTCTGCTTTTATCACCTCTTGTGTAGGTTCTGCAATACATGTGTCTTCTGAAAAGCTCTCTTTGTGATCAGGATGGATAGCACCATCTGCTTCTGTGTTTCCATCGGTAGTATCTGGAATGGCATCAGAGATGTCCAGATTGATCTCCACAGGTGTTTGAATTCCAGATGGTGCTTCAGTTATAATCTCAACATCAGGAATGTTTGCCGTGCTTGCTGGTTGTGTGTCCTCAGTTGCATTTTCTGTTACTAGGTCCTGGTATTGCTCTCCATCTTCTGTTTGCCCAGTAGCTTCCAATGTGTCTTCCTGCACTGTGTTATTTGTAACACCTAAATTGTGTTGATCTTCTATAACTGCCTCCTCAAAAGCAGCACTGTTTTGTTGCACTGGTGCTTCAGTATCAACTGCTTCAGCAATTTCTCTTTCTTCTACAATAGCTTCTCTTTCTTCCAATGATTCATGGTTCTGCACTTGAATAGTTTCAGGTGGCTCCCTTGCCGCGTCATATTCTGGCAATGTCTCCTCAGATGCTGGCATATTGCTCTGGTGGGCTGCTTCTTCAGTTTTTTCATTCCCAGGGCCATCAGTTTCTTCAGCAGATTCTTGATTCAGCACTTCAAGAGCATCAGTGGCTGGTTCATCAGCATATTCAGATTTAGGCACCTCTTCCTGCACCACGTCTGCATCCATTGCATCAGCTTGCTGGTTCTGTTGATCTTCTACTTTGAGCACCTCTTCTGTAGGTTCTGCAGTAGTTGCATCTTCTAGAAAGCTCTCTTTCTTGTCAGGATGAACAACAGCATGTGCTTTAGCTGGCTCATCTGCTTCTGTGTTTCCATCGGTAGTGTCTGGAATGGCATCAGAGATGTCCAGATTGATCTCCATAGGTGTTTGAATTCCAGATGGTGCTTCAGTTATAACCTCAACATCAGGAATGTTTGCCGTGCTTGCTGGTTGTGTGCCCTCAGTTGCATTTTCTGTTACTAGGTCCTGATATTGCTCACCATCTTCTGTTTGCCCAGTAGCTTCCAATGTGTCTTCCAGCACTGTGTTATTTGTAACACCTACATTATGTTGATCTTCTAGAACTGCCTCCTCAAAAAGCAACACTGCTTTGTTGCACTGGTGCTTCAGCATCAACTGCTTCTGCAACTTCTCTTTCTTCTACAGTGGCTTCTCTTTCTTCCAATAATTCCTGGTTCTGCACTTGAATAGTTTCAGGTGGCTCCTTTGTCGCGTCATATTCTGGCGTTGTCTCCTCAGATGCTGGCATATTGCTCTCGTGGGCTGTTTCTTCAGTCTTTTTGTTCCCTGGGCCATCAGTTTCTTCAGCAGATTCTTGATTCAGCACTTCAAGTTCTTCAGCAGATTCTTGATTCAGCACTTCAAGAGCATCAGTTGCTGGCTCATCAGTGTATTCAGATTTAGGCACCTCTTCCTGCACCACGTCTGCATTCATTAAATCAGCTTGCTGGTTCTGCTGATCTTCTACTTTGAGCACCTCTTCTGTAGGTCCTGCAGTAGATGTATCTTCTAGAAAGCTCTCTTTCTTGTCAGGATGAACAACAGCATGTGCTTTTAGCTGGCTCATCTGCTTCTGTGTTTCCATCGGTAGTATCTGGAATGGTGTCAGAGATGTCCAGATTGATCTCCACAGGTTTTTGAATTCCAGATGGTGCTTCGGTTATAATTTCAGCATCAGGAATGTTTGCCGTGCTTGCTGATTGTGTGTCCTCAGTTGCATTTTCTGTTACTAGGTCCTGGTATTGCTCACCATCTTCTGTTTGCCCAGCAGCTTCCAATGTGTCTTCCTGCACTGTGTTATTTGTAACACCTACATTATGTTGATCTTCTAGAACTGCCTCCTCAAAAGCAGCACTGCTTTGTTGCACTGGTGCTTCAGTATCAACTGCTTCAGCAACTTCTCTTTCTTCTACAGTAGCCTCTCTTTCTTCTAATGATTCCTGGTTCTGCACTTGAATATCTGCAGGTGGATCCCTTGTTGTAGTGTCATATTCTGGTGTTGTTTCCTTGTGGGCTGTTTCTTCAGTATTCACTGGGCCATCAATTTCTTCAGCAGATTCTTGATTCAGCAGTTCAAGAGCATCAGTTACTGGCTCATCAGCGTGCTCAGATTTAGGCACCTCTTCCTGCACTATGTTTGCATCCATCGCATCAGCTTGCTCGCTCTGTTGATCTTCTGCTTTGACTACCTCTTCTGTAGGTTCTGCACTAGATGGATCTTCTGGAAAGCTCTCTTTCTGGTCAGGATGAACAACAGCTTGTGCTTTATCTGGCTCATCTGTTTCCATGTTTGCATCAATAGTATCGGGAACAGCATCAGCGTTGTCCAGATTCAGCTCCCCAGGAGTTTGGACTCCAGAAGGTGCTTCAGTTACAATCTCAACATGGGGAATGTTTGCCATGCTTGCAGATTGTGTATGCTCAGTTGCCTTTTCTGGTTCTAGACCCTCATCCTGCTGACCATCATCCTGTTGCTCAATAGCTCTCAGTGTGTCCTCATTCACAGTGTCATTATGTATTGTAATACCTGAATTAGGTTGATCTTCTTGAATTGCATCCCCAAAACCACTGCTTGGTTGGATTTCTGCTTCAGTATCTTCTATTTCTTCTAATGATTCCTGGTTATGCACTTGAGTATTCACTGGTGGAGAACTCATTGTTGCCTCATGTTCTAGTGTTGTCTCCTTTGGAGCTGCCACGTTCCCCTGGTGCGCAGTTTCTTCAATCTTTTTCATTCATCGAGCCATCAGTTTCTTCAGCAAGTTCTTGATTCAACAGCCCTTTGAGCATCAATCGTTGGCTCATGAGCTTCAGATTTAGGCTTGTCTTCCTGCTGATCAGTTTCTTCACATTTAATCTCTTCCGGGGCCACATCTGCATCCATCGTATCAGCTTGCTGACTCTGTTGATCTTCTACTTTGGCCACCTCTTTCAGGATGAACAGCTCCATCTGCCTTAGTTGGTTCATCTGTTTCTGTCTTTTCATCAATAGTCTCCGGAATGTCATCAGAATCATCCATACATGGCTCCACAGAGGAGCTTGGAATCAATAGGTGCCTCAGCTACAATCTCAACATCGGCATTATTTGCGATGCTTGCAGGTTCTGTGTTCTCGTTTGCCTTTTTCTGGTTCTTGATTTTGGTCTTGCTGACCATCATCTGTTTGCCTCAATAGCATTGTCTGTGATGCTTGAAGGTTCTGTGTTCTTGTTTGCCTTTTCTGGTTCTTGATTTTGGTCTTGCTGATCATCATCTGTTTGCTCAACAGCATTGTCAGTTTCCAGCGTGTCTTCCTGCACCGAGTCATCATCCACTGTAACACCTAAATCTTGTTGGTCATCACCCTTGGGTTCTTCATCTTTCTTGTGCTTCAGAAGGCAGCTGTCTTCTGTTGTGCTCTCTCCATGGCTTAAACCATCAGTCACATCTTCTTTGTTGATTCCGCTGCTCTGATCTAGTATTGCTTCTTCCTGATCACTGTCATGCAGCTGCTGCTCATTTGAAATCTTCTCTTCTTTGTCTGTATGGCCATTCAGAGGAGATGCTTTCGCCATTTAGATTATATTCTGGAGGAAGTTGAACATCAGAGGGTGCTTCTACTAAAACTTGATCCTCTGGAATCTTCAACGTTCCTTCAGTTGAATTGATGGTTTCTCCCATGCTCTTTGATCTCCATCAGAGATGAAAGCTTGCCTTCTGGGTGTGCTTTTTTGCAAATGGACTGTTCCTAAATCACAGCTTCCACTTGGACTTCCTGGGAAGTTATAGATAAATCTGGCATTAAAATAATGGATTTCATGCGGCATTTGACAGTCATAATAATATTATTAATTTGTGATGTATTTTTAACTAACATAGACAATGTAAAATATTAGTATATTTTAGTCTTTTTATATCCATAATAGTCATAAACCAAAAAGTAGGAATATAAAAGGAAATGTTAACCTATACAATCTTATATTAACCATCCTTGACTTTGTTCGATTACAGCCATAATATACTCAAAAGGACATCCAGTCATTAGTGTACTGTAGCACTACAAAGTGCAAGCAGTCGGCCAGTCGCCATTTCTCGTTGGCCAACTGACACTGGTAAATGGCACATGTAGGTACATGTATGACAGTATGGGCCTGGAGTCTAAACTTCTAGTACTGCAGCAAGTGGTCAAAAAGAACATGCTGACTAGTCAAATAGTACACTGCCCCGGCAGTACTGCATGTGGGCATCCTAACTGGATGAGTTTGTGCCTCTCCAAAAACAGTGTTTAATTCTTACATGAAGGGCAATGTTTTATTAAGCATGTTAGTGCTGCAACTACTATATGTGTTGGCATGATTTAAATAGACTTTTGCTCTCTTCAAGCCTTTGTATTAAATCACCACACTGGATGGTTGACGCTCAGTGTAAATTAATGTTAGATGCTTGCATGTTTACCTAACCCTGTCATTCACGTCACAACAGTTGACCAAACTGTTAAACTTGTCTATCCTTATTGTTAGCGGGTTTTTTTTTTCTAATTCTGGATGGGTATAACCCAGTAGGAGGGAAACAAAATGTTATATAATCCTTTGACTAACATTATTTTTCTCAAATTTGGGTGAATTCACATCCATCTATCAAGTTCAGGAGAGCTTATACTAGGTTGAGAAAAAGGAGTAACCAAAGAGAAGAGAAGAGCATGTCACTCAGTGAGACCTACCATGGCTGATTACCTGTGAAACTGTAACTTATATTTAGTTTTCCATCGTTATTTTTCTTGACCCCCTGGATCCTTCTTCAGACATATACTACAATACTAACTAATTTCGTATGTACCTTTTTCCCAATCAAATCAAGAACAAAACACAATTCAATATACATCCTAACTATGCCTTTTATAAACAAGGACAATATGATAACTCTTCCTACTGCGTTTCAATTCTTTCACTGTTTGTTATAAACAAGGAAACTTGGTTGTTTTTCAAGAATTTTTTTAACTGAAAAGAAATGAGTGCAGCACCATTTCTACACAGTTTACTACATGAAGCTTCTTCTTGTTACTGAAAGGAGATTAACAGTAAAACACGTAACAACTGTGGAACCAGAAAGAAGGTATCATAATGGTTTTTCTTGCAAAATGGTAAAAAAATAACTGAATTGTTAGAAACATGCTTATCATGACATAGCTGATAAGATTCCTGTGACAATGAATCTCCTTATGTAGTTTCTACATCTTAGCAAAGTATGTATGCATGCAGGAAAACAGAAGCAAGCAAGTGATGCAGGAAACAGAAGCAAGCAAGTGATGCAGGAAAACAGAAGCAAGCAAGTGATGCAGAAGTCTGAGGCTAAGAGGGGGCATTTCTTACTGTCCTATCTTTTGCTGCTTCTTCTCGCTTTCATCTTCGGTCGCCATTGCTCCAGATCAGAATGAGAAAGAAGAAGGGAGGAGAAGAAGAAGAAAGGAAAAAGGAAAAAAGAAAAGATGGAGGAGTAGCTTCTCTGAAAAGGCTTGTGAGCTCTCGAAAAGCTGGTGGTCTTTATACTGACCTTCCCTCTGCCCCTCTGTCAATATGTTTTCTATTGCTGAGCAGTGGTTAGAAGCAGTGAGACTGACAGTGTTTTGACAGGGAATTAGCACTTTGCCTAAGTGTAATCTTGATTAAGTGGGAGAAGTTATCCCTGAAATGGCAGATCAAAGAACATGCAGAGTCACCATTAGGTGCCAAAATGCCAACTGGTAATGTCATCAGGCAATATGGTTGTGGTGGTTGACCATTGTGTCTGCGTTCTTGCTTTGATGGACCCACAGAACCTTTTTTTGTGTGACATTATTGATCGGATGATTGATAAGCGAGTACCGTTCTGGATCCTTCATATCTTTTCATTATCCTTTTTTTTATTTTCTAAGTGCAGCTCAAAAGAAAAGTTTAATTTTTTTGTGAAGATACTTCAAAGTTTAATTTCTTGGTGAAGATACTGTTTTATCTGCTAAATCTTTTGCTTGGCTTCACATATCAGATAGCATGATTGGTCTTCAGAAATTCCATTATGGTGCAAATTTTCTCCTACTAGGCTTCCCTTGTATGCTTTTTAGTCACTTTCAGCTATTATGAAATGGCTGCGTTCATCTTACCTCATATTGCACTTGGGGCGCAAGGGAACAAAACGGGTTTTGGGCCAATGTTTCTGCAGCCTGAGGAAGTTTACCTGCCTCAGATCAAGCGAAAAGCAGGGACAGCATGAAAGTAACCTGGCCTTTGGTATAATTATTGTGTTATGTCCTTGTAAACTTGCATCCAAGGTTGCTTTCACTTTACAAAACATGTTTCTTTCTTCTAAATTCATCTACCATTCTTTCTACAGCCTTAGTCCTGAATCTTAAATGAACTGATATGGCTGTGGTTTATGACCAAGAGCTCCTAACCCAATCTACCTTTGTTCAGCCCACTGTTCCAGCATTCAGAGCTATGGCACTGAGGTTGCTCCCTGTGGATCACTGAAGCACAAGGACAGAGAAAGGGTGTAGAATGCAAGCCCTGTGAATACTGAATCCAGTCAAGTGGGATGAGGGACGGTGGCCGGCAGCAAAAGCTCCACATGTTCAACCGCCCTGACAAGGAAAAACACCAAGTTGGGCCAGCCCTGGTGCCACGCTGGATCCACCCCGTTCTTGCGGCAGAAAAGAAGTCCGGCGGTCAGTGCTGATCCGTCACCTGCTACTGGATTATCAAAACTTGAGGCAGGTAATGCTATTATTATCCTAGCATATAGCTGCACCGAAAGAAGGGAATGTCATGCCGCCACTGGAAGATGATATTAAGTTTTTTTTGCCAAATCCTCATCAGCAAAGTTTCCGGCCGCCCTAGTGCCGCTGCGTCAAGCCTACCCAGCATGGTACGTAGATTCTATCATCTTGGAAAACCCTTGGTGGGAGGTTGATGTTTTGGTTCCGGGAAACTGTTTGCTTTCGGCACTTGGAATACATATAAAATGAATCGTCAATTGTGGTCCCACAAGAACACAAGTGCCGCGCTTGAGGGTCAATGGATTTAATCAACACAAACTCTTCTTTCTCTAGACGTGTAACCATTCAGTTGATTCTGAATTTTCATGTCACCACAAATTCTTGATCTTGACATTCTATCCATACACAGCTTTTATTTTTTGTGTATGACATATTGCCATACCAAAATCTCAAGATTCTTCCTTTACTCATCAGTCACAAGTCATGACGTCATCTGATGCTGCAGCAAAGGGATGAAGGTAATTGTTCAGAAGGAAAATAAAAACAGAGGATGACATCTCACTTCTAAAAAGCAGAGGTGGGGGGTGTCCAGTTGTATGTGGTCTGTGGATGAAGGCAACAGCAGCGGCGAACATGAGGTGGCAACGGGAAACGAACACGCATCGGCACCGTCCATGCTAAAGCCAGCTGTCATTATATGCCGCCAAAGTCATAACCACCTATTCATGCTAGCAACTGGCCCCACCCAAACAAGCATCTAAGCCGCTACTATAGGGTGGAGACGGAGGCAAAGAGGAAGGCTTTGTGTTTTGTGGTGAAAAAGCTTGTGCACAGGCTAGTGGTCAAGTTGTTGGTCCAGGGAGCAAAACCAACTAGCCTTTCCAGTTGTTTTTACCAGGATGATGAGATGGGAAATCATCGCAGATCCTGCCAGAGTGGATACGGTGGGCCTATGCTTTCCAGTGTGTGTCTGACATGTAGGCCCTACCTAGTTGCCACACACACAGCACAGACAGGCAGACGCTTATTGAGAAATCCCACACTGAACACAGTTCAGTAGCTCACTGATACTCCTACTTAACTGCATCTGCACAGGAAAAGATAAAATAAATAAAACACAAAATAAAGCAGCTGGAATTACGTGCCTTGTTCTGCTGCTTGTTTATTATTTGTATTCCCATTTGATTAACATAGTCATGTCTGACAGAATGATTAATTGGTGGATTATAAACTGGATTAATTGGCGGCAGATCAGGCAGGAACCATCTATCTTCTCGAAAACCCAAGAAAGAATGGGTGGCCTCTCGTGGTTGAGCTGTCTCTGAGCATGGCGCGTACGTCATGCAGTCCCCCACCACGACAGTTAGGTACACAAGATCTTCCTCTTCGCTTAACTTTTTCTTCTCTCTACCTGAGACCACCAGATTAGGTGCCTGAAGATTAAGAGATGGGAGCTTTATTATAATGCCAAATGACAGAGCCAGACGGTAGGTAGGTAGGGTGCCATGCATGCAACGGTGACATTATGTGCCATGCATATGAAGTGCAGCAGGATCGAGCTGGCTCCCATATCGGTCTCAGTCCCAACAACAACAACAACGACAAGAAAAAGGGTTTTGTTTCTTTGGCTTCAAAATGACAGGAAGGAATCAAGAATTATATTCAGAACTGAGAAAGGCACTCATGCCTCATCAATGGTTGAGTCGTCAGTGAGATCAAAATATGAGAGTTCCTAATTAACTTCCTTTCAGTGTGCTAGTTTGGTATGGTTGCCCTGGTTGGTGAAGTCTTCATCTGTGCAGGTCATATGCCTGGTATGGGTAAACTAGGGTTGCTGGATATATATAAATCTCTGATTGCAGTCTCTCCCTTGTGATGGACAAGATAGTGGGCATCAGACAGCAAATACTATCATGCATCTCATGCATGCAGATGTGTCACTTTCAGGCTGTCAGCAACCACAGGCACACATGCCTTCCCATTTTAGAAGAGCTGGTACAGTCTACAGTGCGTGTGACTGTGAGAGAGTACTATACTGCCAAAAAGGAAAGAAGAAAAATTGTGGTAGCACTAGCACAAGTGAGATGTGCATTTGGGCCGTTCTATTAGCAGCATAGTGGGCCTGGCGCTGGCAGCCCATGAATAACGGCCCAAAATGCAAATATCACTTTGTACGTACTAGAAAGAAATGATTAATGATTGCCTCTTTGCAACTTTGCAAGTGTCCAATCTCCCCTGCTCTTTGTTCCTTTGCCTTCATCATGCCTGCCTGCCTCCATCTCCATTATATATATGCATATATATTATATATGCATATATATTATATATGCACACACACCAGACACCAGAGTAGAGTAACCCCCTTGAGCTTTGTCAAAAAGAAGGCAGCACAGAAAGCCTACTAAAGCCTCACTTATTTAGTCTCCAGTAGCACCCTCTTTCTTCTGTGCTCAAAGCTCTCACCCCCATTTCCATTGCTTGCATTCTTGGTTCTACGCACCTGCTGCTTATATTAACACCACACAAGGCAAGAACACACACACAGCGCTACACAAGGTTAGATTTCAATTATTTATTATCATCAGTCATCAGTAGATGATGGGGTTGCCGGAGGTGAAGAAGAAGAAGAAGCAACTGGTGCATAGCTAAGCGAGTGGAAGATCGTCACGCGGGCAGCGCAAGCAGCAGCAGCACCAGGAGGGACGCGCAGCAAGGTCTGGGTGCTGGGCCTGTCCGAGCGCCGGGATTGCAGCCCCTGCCGCTGCAGCAGCAGCTCAAGCCCGTCAAGACGACCGGCCGCCGACGGCACACCGCCGCCGCCGAGGAGGAGGGAGGGAGAGGACGAAGAGCCCGTGACGCCGAGAGGGGAAGGGGTGGAGGGGATACCGGCAGAGGCGGCGACGTGCCCGCCCGCACCCAAGAAGCCCAGGACGGCGGTGTCCATCATCAGATCAGGCACTACTGCTGCCGCCGCCGGTCGCCGGTGCAACTACGACGGCGGCGAGGTGTTCGACGAGTTCTTCCGCGTGCCGGCGGATTTGGAGGCCATCTTCGTCGCCCGCGCAGCCAAGGCGAACTAGCTACCTGCATTGGGTGCGTGTAGGAAGGACTGCCAGTGTGTGTATGTGATGCTTGAGTGCTTGACCTTCAAGTGATCCAGGCTGGGCCGGATCTAGCAATTGTATGTGTGATGCAGATTGCAATGCATCGGCTGCTGGTGGTGAGTGAGTGAGAGTGGTGATAGAGAGTGAGTGAGTGCAGTTGTACAAATTCCCTCTTCAAGTACATGTTAATGCAAGTCTAATTCCCTGAAATGAAATTGTGTTGAAATGGAATAATTTTGTTGTCATTATTGTTCATTCCTTCTGGGTTGTTATCTTTTAATTTGGTTTTGGCGTTTTGCTGCTGAATTCATTGGATGGCATTTTTACAGATTCATCTCTTTCCCAGTTACTATTTGAAGGAGGGAAGGGAGTGTAAAACTCCTCCTCAGTTGAAATGGTGAAGAAATGCATGCATGTGCATGAGTAAATTAAGAGAACTAGGGTAGAATTATTAACAAAAATGTTTTCGGAAGGCGGTTAATTGGTTGGAGGAGCTGGTAGTTTCTTTTTCCATTGTAAATTGTATGTACACATGGCTGTGAAATGTATGATTATGCACTAACAGAATTTCACTGACATTGACAATTTTTCTATATATTTGAAAAATTTGCAACATTTCTTTTTAACAATGTATGTGTGCCTGTACATTATATAATTATATATAATCCATATATAGGTTCATTGTCCTCCCCTCTCCCGCCAAAATTTGAAATCCTAACAGGAAATCTGATTAAATCCCAGGAAACATGCGAATCACTTTGGAGTTGATATAATCATGTAATCGGCAGTTGCTCGCCTAAAGCTGCTTGCTTTCTCGAGCTTCGAGCTAGAAAGAGAAAAGGGCTGTTTAAGTTAGGATCCCAAACCTAAAGTACTCAATACTCTAAACAAGCTTGTCAATCTTTATGCTGCATTTCACAGAGATATCCACTCATACGTGTACTAACATTTATTTAACAACTAAAAGGGGCATATATAATAGTATCTCTTTGTGCTTTCCTACCCCTGAATCAAAACTAAAGGAGCATAAAAGTTTTCCTTTTACCATATGAATAATGAACGAGGTGCATTTCACAGAGTTCAGGCGCACTAACACAACAATCTAATGCCGATGAGAACGAATGCTGATGATCGTATATACTTCCTCTATTCTAAATTATAAGTTGTTTTTAGCTTTTTCTAGATATATAATTGTTTTCACTAGGCAATATAACATAATAAGTAGATAATATATATAAAAACATATGTACTTAAAAATCAAAACGATATATATACTTTGAAATGAAAAGAGTAGTAGTCCGTGGCGAACATGCTTCCCTTTGTCACTATCTTGAAGACCAACACACTCCCATGTAAGCTAGCTAGTTTTTCAGTAGGCCAGCTGGTATATAATCGAATGTTCTAGCCCTTTTAAATATTCAGGTTCAGATACTGTTGGCTGCATGCACCACAGTTTGATCCGACGAACTGGTAGATATATAAAGTTGGCGATATATATAAAATCTGGATACTAGTATAACGGCTCCACTACTAGAGCTCAGTGGCTCCCCTTTCCTTCCCTTGATCCCTCCATATCTGGGCCCCTACATTTGCTCAGCAAAGCCACCTGGCCTTGTAGTTGTAAAGAAGGTTGCACCCTACATCTGATTTGACCTACACAGTCAGTTTTTGTTGATGAGTAGTTACTCTTTTTGTTTCCAGTGAAAAAGGCACTGTCAACTTTACTAAACACACTATTTATATCTTTTACTAGATACGCACACTGCGTCTACGTGTGATGATGGGTGTAAATATGTAAGAACCAGTTGCTAACTGTATGTCTCTTTTTCTGCATGCATTAGTCAAAAAGCAAGCATATGTTTCTACCAAGCCAAAACATCTATGTCAAAAACATATGCACCCTAATAATATCTCTCTGACAGAGTGACAGTAAATTAACTGGTTTCTGGAATTACCTATAGCTAAACCAAGAAGCGTTATTGCAAGCCAAATACATACATATGTATAACAAGGGAAAATGATGACTTGTGGAAAAGGGAATACTCAAATATGCCTTTGGGAGAAGGCACACTAAAACTCATAGGCTGATCTCTTAACGCATCATGAAGTAAAGCTAGGGGCTACTTGATCCATGTGCATTATTATGGCCTTGGGTTGGGCATGTCTCCAAATGATGAAGGCTCCAGTTTATAAACATGGTTAGAGGCACTAGTTCCACTGAGACCATGTCTGCCATTATAGGAGCCTACCTGGATGCATATAATCAATTGACTCATTGCGTTTAATTTATTTTCCCTTTTAAACTAGACACACCGTGTACCCTCATGTAATTAACTAGAGTCCTATTCTTGTCGTGATCCGCATCTACTAAGATATATGGTGATGCAATTATTGGATTGGAATGGATGTGCAAATGAAAAGAAACAAGGAGCTAAGAAATGAGTTTTTAGTTACGGGTGGTTTCCTAGATGAACACACCAGAATGAAATGTTTGTCGTGCCTCGGCAGCCGTGTTAACGTTCAGTTAGTGTGGTGTTGAGTGAGAACGACAAGAACTAAAAGCTAAGCTCTTGTTGAAATACATGCAGGATTGGTGGCCAAATGCGCGTGAATTAGAAAATTCAAGCCTCAACGCATTGTATATATATGCACCCTAATGAATGGTACTCAAGTCTCTGTCTTTTCCCTTCTGTATTTTTCTGTAAAAACACTTTGATCATAAAACTTTTTAACTTTATAATGATTGAACACAAAAGGGGATTATATATATAGTGCCTAGGGGCCGAGAGAGAGGACAGCAGTCATCTACCACAGAATCAATTCAAAGCCTACATTCGTGCTCTCGTCGACCTACCCTTACAATGTACTACCTCTATCCCCCCTCATACAAAAATTGTAGATTTGCATCAAACAATATTATTGATATTTATGACTCAAAAATAAGTATACCATGAAAAATATATTTATTATATGATAATCCAATGAAAACAAGAATTATATCTCTTTTTACAGGGGTAATACAAGAGAACGTGACCCTTTGGATCTATCACAATCTGTAGGCTGATGCTGATCCACCAAGGCATGACACCTAGCGTGCTTCACCATTTGTGAAACAACACTTGATACATCACGCAGGGGCCCTGTGTACAAGGCACTTTCACGGTTTTGGCAAGGGTCTATTGCAAATAATGCGGCTCATGACTCATGAGCATGTGCCGAAAAACGCAGCAAGGTGGACGCAAGAACAGGACAGAGCCCGGAACACCGGGGATAGACATAGACCCATCCACGCATCTACAGTTCCATGACAGATCCGCCGGGCACATGCTTTCCCAGCAAAAAAATTATGTAATGCGCCCTCGTTACTTTGTTACAGGCTAGCCATAGGTGGATCCTTTTCACCTAAGCATATGTCCACCGCATGCATGCAACGGTGATAGATATGGTAAAAACCCTGGATTGTTTATGCAGAATGCATTGTGTGGCTGACGACATGTGTAACTAAACAATAAGGTACTGTTTTCATGTGAAACTGATCATATACATGCGCACTAGTCAAAAGCTAGCAAATACTTATGCAGTGAAATGATTTCTTCTGTAGGAAAGGAGTGAACAAATTACCAGTCATGAATGCGCATCACAGATGTGTCCCAGCCTCCCCAGGGGTGCTCACCAACTGCTGATGTTATGTTACAAAAAGCACAGAGGCTAGTTCTTCTATCCCATCAAAGGGAACAGTGGTTGTACTCCCCATCTATGACAGCTCAAAGTACTGTTTCATTCAGCAAATGTATATGTCAATTGATTAATCGTATGTCCTTCTTGTCTTCTTACTAATGGACAATGAATGTGGTTTACGTCCAAATAATCACAAATGTGTCCCTAGGACCTCTGGGCCGCAGGGATCAGTTGGACCTTAGGCCAAAAACCGTGCATTCAGGAGTCAGGACTTGGACATTTCAACAGAAGATGTTTCAGTAGCATCAGGGCCACGATGCTGATCTGTGATTGGTTCCCAAAAATTAGTTCAAATTGAGAAGCTGAATGTTTTGGATTAGCCATTGCTCCATTCCCAGATGCGACCAAGTCTCGAGAGCAGAGAAGGCATGGCATCTTAAATTGTAAAGAAGAAATGATTTAAGAAGCTTGCTCAAAGGTCAAAAGAAACTGAGGATGATCAGGTATGCCGATCAGGATTCTATGCTGTAGACTCCTCTTGAGTACAAAAATGTGATCAGCCCAGGCCCCAATTCCCTGACGGTAATACTGAAGTCAGCGCCTAAGAGATGAGAGCTGCATTCCTTCAAGGGAAGAACAAGAAACTGGAAAATTGTCCATTGCTGAGCTTAGGCATTCAGCAAGTTCATCTATTTGACGCTTCATCATGTACAGCTCTTCAGCCTGATATTTGGATGTCCACTCTTCTACAATCCTAAGAGTTGGAAACAGCAGAAGATAAGTAATGGTGACATCAAAAAGAAAAAGCACATAGACATGGTATGTTGACCTTATGGGGATATGGAAGAACTGAACTTTACATGAAACAAATGTTGCAGATACATGAACCATTTGTTGAGATCCTAAAAACTTGTCATCAACAAAAATGTTACCCCAACCACTTGGCCAGGGTGGGGCTGTTGAATACAATCTTTTCACATCTTATCCAGTAAATTATTATAGCATTATTAATTTGACAAAAGAAAAGGAACAGCTCAGATATCAATTTGAAATTCGAATGACAAGATATTGCCTTCAATCATTAGCCACATGTGAAGCAAACATAAACATCAGAAAAATGCTATGAGCTATGAATAAAAAAATCAAAAAGCCCAGTGCCCTCACAAAAACACAGTATTAATGACTAAAAGCACAGTGCAAACAGAACAAATGCACACGACGAACTCCGAACATTTATCTTTAACTACAAGAACTAGCCATGTATGACTAAAAACCAGTATGGACTTCGAGAATTTGAACCAGGGTTTCTATTGCAACACTAGATTAAGATACCATCCTCCCCTCAGTAACATATGGAATATTAAAATTTTTCAAAAAGTTTTTGTAAATGACTAAATAGCTAAATACTCCATTTGTTCTTTTTATTTAAGACATGGATTAGTTAAATTTTTGAATGGAGGGCATAGCAAACATCATAAAAAAAGTGTGCAGTGTGCATAAACTGTACCTTAAGTCTGCTTCTGAAGCATTGCTACAATCAGAATACAAGAGTTTAACACTAGGTTGCAGATCTGCCATTCCATGTGAACCATTGATATCATTTTTCAAAACAGCAACCAGAAGATAACCATGCTTTTTGAACTAAGAAGAACTAATTGCAGCATGGGCCGTTTTTGGTTTTTCAAATCTCTGACTACTGTGCGGAAAGATATTTCCTCTTC